>JAMWET010006595.1:0-37217 GCA_024036415.1 Prochilodus magdalenae
GTGCTTCAGAAATGACAGGAGAATTTTAAAAAGACTTGATAAATCCATCAAAGTAATAAAACCATCAAACACAAACACATTATTAGTCCACTATAGCTAGCTATTTTCACAAAGCCTATTTTGACTTTCATACTTAAAGAGCATTACTAAATAAAATTCTTTTGCTGATGTTGACCAGCATATTTTTGGCTTTTGATGGGTGGAAAACAGCTGTTAACACTGGTGAAGGATGATGAACTGGGTGGGTTTTGCGGTTTCAGTGGTGGGAACTATAATGTAGTTTCTGGTTAAATTTAGATGCTTTATTAAGCCTGAAGCCAGAAGACCGGAAGCAAAGAGACGAGAGAGGAAGAGAAGCAGAATCTCACTCAGAACTGACCTATAGTTATTTAAAGACAGACAAATGGACAGATAAGTTAATAAAATGTGCCATTTTGGCATGCTAAATGAAGCAAATATACAGTACTTGTAAGTGCAGTGTGTAGAAGTGTGTTCTCTGTAGGGGATGTGGTATCTTGTGTGACAGATAACATCCTACTTTCAGTCCTTGTATACACCAGTGGAGGATGTGACCATCTCCTCTCAGAGTTCCGCCTTTCAGCAGTTGTGGGTTTGACCGCTTTCACAGTGGCAGTCCGCTACTTTACCACAGCAGAACAGGCAGATGAAGGGAGAGTCTGTGGTTTGAGAGTTTGACAGATACTGGAAGGTCAGGGAAAGTGGTCGAGCAGAGTCCAGCTGCTTTCCATTCATTTTCTTTTGGTCCAGGTAAATCAAGTGCCTCTACAACATTGGCAAGACAGCAGGAAGAAGATACCAAGACTGCCTCAGCACACTGGATAGAGGTCCTGGACAGACTCTTCAGCTGAATCAACCTCATGGACATCATTCTGATCTAATTCTAGCCGTGCCTTTATACTGGACCTGCTTTCTTTCTCCTCACCATGAGACGCACGTGTCTTCTGTTTCTGGGTGAGTCACTTTCCATATGTAGTTTGTGGGGATGTGGTGGTGGTGGTCACTGGCACTAATGCTGGGACGTTTCTCCTTTTCGTAGTTATGAAACAGCTTTGCATGTGTGTGCAGTAATCTGTCAGTGTTAACACAGTCCAGAAAGTTATCAGGAGAGTTGGGGAGAAGTATCCAGGTCAGAACAAAAATATATAATCCTTCCTACAGACTCACCGTTAGATAGATGACTCCTGAAGACCAGCAGTAATCCTAAACAAGGTCCAGACGAACCAAAGCACGACAAGACATTGTCTCTGTGGTCAGGCTTGATTTAACTTTGTGTGGGCGTAGGTGTAGGGGGGGCCGTGTAAAGAGCTGGGGTGAAAAAATAAAAAGAGCGCACACTGGATGGCACCAGCTCAAAAACCTATGATGCACTGTGTACACTGTATGGCCAAAAGTATTGGGACACTATCCTTAATCATTGAATTAAGGTGTTTTATTCATTTTTGTTGCCCCAGGTACATAAAAACAAGCACCTAGCCATGCTGTCTACCTTTACAAGAATGGGTTTCCAAAATTTCCTCCACGATCAACTGTGAGCGGTGTATAGGTACCACAACAACTCAGCTATGTAGTGTGAGAACACTTAAAGTTACTGAGTAGGTCTGCCGATCGCTGAAGAGCATAGCGTGTAAAAATCACCAGTGCTCTGCTGAGTTGTAAAACTCCTCTGGCATTAATATCAGCACCAAGCATGTGTGCCGAGAGCATCATGGCACAGGTTTCCTTTGTAAAGGACGCCTAGAGGAAGCGTCATGTTTAGACCATTGTACGGGCACTTTATAGGGCACTGCAGAATGTTTCCTCCACCAGAGGGGCACTCATCATGACACAGGATCTTTTTTCTTTTTTTTTTTGCTCTAACGGGCGCACTGTCCCCCATGTGAAGGGCAGCTAATAGGGCACTTTGCTTTTTGTTAGCACTGAAAGTGCACTTTATCCACACTTTTTCAATCATCAGAAGCAACCTCCCTGAATCTCCCTGTGTGTATGTCTTTCCATAACCGTGCTTCTGCTGATAAGCTGGTGATCTGTCAGTAAGAATAAAGAATTTAGATGCTTTTTCTTTTTACTCGAGTGGGTTATGTATCTGTTTGTGCAAATTCATAAAACCCAAAGTACATGCCAGAAGTAGAAAATTACTCCCACAGAATACACTTTTCTCAGCTGCCTGTTGAGCCTTGATGTACAGCATAACTAAAATAACAGTAAAGATCTTTTCTCTGCAGGTCTTTCTCTGGTGCTCCTAGACCTTACTGCATCATGTGAAATAGGATTTGTAGAAGTAGGGAGAAAATGCAAAGGTATTGATGAAAACTGCTCCTCTTATTACAGTTTATAATTCTTATATGTTCATATGTATGTATGTATGTATGTATGTATGTATGTGTGTATGTGTGTATGTATGTGTGTGTGTGTGTGTGTGTGTATGTGTGTGTATGTATGTATGTATGTATGTATGTATGTATGTATGTATGTATGTATGTCTGTATGTGTGTATGTATGTGTGTGTGTGTGTGTGTGTGTATGTGTGTGTATGTATGTATGTATGTATGTATGTATGTATGTATGTGTGTGTGTATGTATGTGTATGTATGTATGTATGTATGTATGTATGTGTGTGTGTATGTATGTGTATGTATGTATGTATGTATGTGTGTATGTGTGTGTATGTATGTATGTATGTGTGTATGTATGTTACGGCCTTGTGCTAAAATTAAAATAAATTCAAGCTTCCCCCCATCAATCTGCACTCAATACCCCACAACAAGAATGTGAAAACAGAATTTGGCAGGGCCACTTAAGGACATTTACAAAGTTGTCCCTAAGATACTCCTGTGTTGTCTGGCAATTAGGGTCATTGTCTTATTGGAAGGTGAGTGCTCTGGTTTTAATTAGGAATATCTCTGTACTTTCCTCTAACTCCAGTTTCCCTGTCCCATCCCCTGAAAAACAACCCCACATCATGATGCTCATTATCGGGTATTGAGTGCAGATTGATAGAGAAAAGTTTGAATTTGTTTTTATTTATATATAAATATGTATATACATATACATATATAAAACCACATGTTACTGTGGCATGTGTTTTTTGTTTGCGAAGAATATAAATAACCCCTCGACTCCTCAATAAAGACTGATTAGACAGGTCAAATGTCATCAGGAATTATCAGCTGATAGCAAGCTCAGAGTTATGATACGTTCTATCTCCTCATATATATATATATATATATATATATATACACATTTCAAAAAATGAATTGTGGAAATGGTGTTGTAGAAGACACAAAAATTGTGCAAATCCAATTAAACAGAACTAAGTAATTGTATTTGTAAATAAATGTGTTGTTTTTGTATCACAATAATGCTATATTTCATCATGCTGATAATGCAAAATAGACAGATGTTTGTGTTCTTTAAAACAGATGAAGATGAGTGTGAAGATTATGAAGACTCAGTATGTGGTAAAAACGCAGTTTGCTACAACACAATTGGTAGCTACTACTGCCAGTGTGAAACAGGATTCCAGGAACAGTCAGGAAAAGTTAATTTCACACAGGCTGACACCAAAGGATGCAAAGGTCAGTAATGGCACTATACAGTGGCCTGTTCCTGCCCATGTGGTTCAGCAGAAAATCAGGTACTTGAATCTCTGGCTCTTTTCACAGACTTCAACGAGTGTTTACACCTTCGTGGTATCTGTGGCCCCAATTCTACATGTCATAACACAGAGGGCTCCTATTACTGCACATGCAACCATGGGTTTTTTTCCAGGAACGGACGGGAGATATTTAACGGAAGCCAAGGGGTTACATGTGATGGTAAGATAAAGTAACACTGACCTGCATTAATGTAGTTAAAACAATGAATCCTAAAGGAACCGTTTTTGAAGCTTAGTTTGTATAGATGTATAGATGGACTGTATGGATCAGGGGGTTAGAGGTAGGTTGTAAAACGTTAACTGTGTTTATATACTACGTCAAACTCTTTTAGTTCAAAAACATGATGGATATTTGATTTAGTCATAGATACAGAAAACTGCATTCAGATTCTGTTGTGGATGCTGTAGAGCCCTACTTAATCTAAATACATTGAGATGAATACATGTATGAATGTGTGAATAAATACAGTAACCCAGATCAGGTTGGGCTCATCTTACAGCCAGTGTGAATCTGCTGTTTTCATGCTGTGAGTGTTTAAACTTCAGTAATGAAACATTCAGCAGTACACATTATCTCATTGCTTTGTCTACTGTTCAGATTATTTCACGTTACCACTGTTCACGCAGCAGAATGTACAGTCTACAGAGGCTACAGAGGGCTGTGATTGGTGTGTTGATGGTTATTTTGAAAATAGTACATCATGTGTTAGAAAGTGAGGAGTGTTGTGTTTGTGGTCTACTAACAGATCTGGATGAATGTTCGGAAGAGTCAGAGATTTGTGGACAGCATGCAAAGTGCATTAACACCATTGGTGGATACTACTGCATCTGTGACCAAGGCTACAGGCTGGCGTCAGGAGAAACTAACTTCACTGGAATTGGAAGTTGTGAACGTAAGGAGGTTTTGCCAGCTGTGCATGTTTCCCATTTCAGACTATAACACTACTGTATCTGCATTAACCAGAACCAGATACATTACCAGTCTCATTCAGCATCAATCAAACGTCAATCAAGTCTCAAACAGTCCTGCCTTTTACAAACATGCGAACAATGCTAGACAATCCAGACTGGAGGTTTAACATTGAAATCTAGAAATGTCAAACATACAACTGAGACTCTGCTGTGCTTCATTTCATTTAAGATGTTTGTGAGATTGACAAGTCTCTCTGTGGGGAAGGAAACTGCAGCAGGGCTGAAGATGGATATGAATGTGTATGCAACCCTGGATTCACCAACTGCGGCATCAAAACAATGAAATGCACAAGTAAGTTCAGGCAAATCATAAATATTGTTGTTTGATTCAATAAAATGTTATACAGTCTTAATAGAAATACCATAAACTAGACACCAGGAGGTTCTTTATTATTTTTATTAGCTTGTTCAAAATAAATCTTACATAAATAAAACAGGAAGAAGTTATTATATCATAAATAGTGCACAGTCCTGTTTACTAGTTTCAGGTCTGAAACAAAGAATCTCCTCATGACCTCAGAACAATAATTCATTAGAACATACATACCACCAAAAACTGAACTTTGGAGGTGTGGAAAAATATCCCTAAAGATTTCTGTGAAAACTGAAAGAAGTCCTCTGTAAGAACGGAAGCTGAACAGGAAAGAAATATTTTTCATTAAATATGTCGTCACTGTCCAGTGAAAAACATGTATGTCCATTTTTGTCCATTTTGACTTTTATTCATCATTAGAAAACAGCAGCTGCTGTTTACACTGTGTGAGAATTGCATGATGAATGGACCAACAGAAATGGCCCAAAAGGGCTTGGAAAGATGTCCAATTGACTTACATTAGAATTAAATGAGGTTTTTGATCTCTCCTGTAAAGCTGCTGTTTTGGAGAGACTGGTTTTTCTTTGGGCAGCTATGCTTTTGGGTTTAATGGTATTAAATAACGAATAACTTTTATCGAATGGCCATTTAGACTGGAAATTGTGGTCTCCAACTTTTGTACAGTACTGTATTGAAGTTATTGAAGTAATTTGATCACCGCCAGGGACCTGGAAAGGTATTTTGAGTGGGCTGGTGCTGAAATTTTAGGCAATATATAAGTGATGTATGCAGTGACCCCATATATAGTGATATGCTTTTATCATTTGATCAAATAGAACATACACGCAGTAATACTGGGGGGCAGGGAATAATATTCCAGCGGTTTGGGATCAGGTCATGAACTTAGCTTCCAGATCTGTGGGTCTACAACTTGCAGTCAGCCTCCATGTAAGATTTTGCCTCAAGCTTTATCAGGACTATGAGGCCTTAAGTTCACAAACATAAGATAAACGAAAGGCAGATAGAAAAAGGCCTCCTTTAACATGATTCTGATAGAAAGTTCCCCCATTCAAGTTTCATTATGATTGATCAATGTTAGGCCTTTCAGATGCATGCTGACATTTGATTGGCTTATGCTGGTTATAACATTCAAGCTAGCAAGCCACCCTCATCGATCTACTGATGATCTGACTCAGTCAGTATTTAACTTGATCAGTACGGATGTTGACCAAGCATGTTCAAATATCAAATATCATAAATATCACACATCTGTTCAAATATCCTAGTTTAAATACCGTCTTTTAGAAATGAGGCACTTTATGTTTTTGATTGTGTGTAAGTATAAAGGCAGTAGCGTAAATCAGGCCCTCCATAGAATAGAGTAGTTACTGTGGTAAACCGTGCCATCTTTGGAACTAACTGTTGTATATCCTGTAATAGTAATCTGGTGCCCGCTGTGGGCTCTGTGTTTGAAAAAGTGTTAAGGGAGGTGGCATGTACAGCCAGGACCTTTATGTAGTTGTTGTTTGTGAGGTTAAGACGTGTTTGTGTTGGCTGTGTTTTATAGTGGGTTAATTAGTGTGTGTTTTTGTGGTCACCTCTGGTGGATGTTGTATGGCTACAGGTGAGCTCCTCCACTGTTGTCGCTGTGATGCAGTGGCCTTTTCTGTCTTGTTCAGTAAAGGAGCAATATCCTCCAGCACGAAAACATCTTTCCCTGGTTCTTCTTCTGCACCTGCACTAGTACAATTTGACCCCCTTTTTCATAATATCTATACATTGTGCCATATTGTCCACCTCTAATGTGAGACGCTCGGTTTCTTTCAAAGCATATTGACTCAAATATCTGTGGTGAAAATACAGTTTCCTAAAAATGCAATTGGTAGCCGCTACTGCCAGTGTGAAACAGGATACTGGGAAACTTCAGGCAATGGTAATTTCATGCAGGACAACATCAAGAGAATTCACTAAACTGTCTCTGAACAGCAGCCTGGTCCTGTAAAAATGGTTCAGTAAAAATAAAAATGAATCTAAAAGCTTCTTCCTGTTTTTTTTTTTTACAGACATCAACAAGTGTGCAGAGAACACAGGTAACAGGAACACAGGGAACATATTTAATGCGGACTATGTTAAAGTGGCAGCCTTTCTTTTCTTTTCTTTTTTGGAGTTCACTGTTAACTGAGTTTATGTACAGCAGGGCTGCACGACAGTGACATAAAATGTGATGTTCATTAAAGCTGTGCGATACCATGATGATAAGAAAACCAGTAGATTACTCTGTAATGTGCCTCTGTCTGGATGTAATGCAGGTGCAGACATTTTTGCGTGTATAAATAGGAATCTGTCTCTGTATATTTGGTATCTGTCTGTTTGGCTGACTGGTTAAGTTACTTGTCTCCGGTGTGGGACAGCAAAGTTCAATCAAAGCACAGATTAATACTCCTACCATACACCCCTGAAGTCATGCAAGATTCTTTAGTCTGTGTTATGGCCATGTTTAATGACACAGTAGCATTAGCTTACATGTAGCAACATTCATATTTGGACTATTTACTACCTTGTAATTCTGAGGATCCAGTGATATACAGGCGGAAATGTACATAGAACAAAATTCATCTGATTCAGATCAAATTTATTTAGAAAGTTTTTAAAAAATTATTGTTTTTTATTATTGAAGCTTTTGTGTTATATCCACTCTGGTAGTGTGCTTATGGCAGATACTCATATTGCGATAATGATAAAATGAACTAATATTTTGTTTGCTGCAGTTACACTTGCTAAAACAAATCCGACCAACTTTTCAGGTTTAATTTAAGAGTGAAAGATAGATAGATAGATAGATAGATAGATAGATAGATAGATAGATAGATAGATAGATAGATAGATAGATAGATAGATAGATAGATACTTTTAAAAATCACTGTGGTTTATCACTGGTGATAGGCGTAACATTGTAAAAACCTATCTGTCAGTACTCTGTAAAGCACAGCCCCTTTATACAGCTTGTTCTGTGTACAGTTTCCAGTTCAGCTTTTTCTTTTAAAATAACATAAAGTGCGTCAAGTACAGAACACACATGCTGAGAAACCGAGCTACATCAGCATGGCTAACCACACTGAGCACTACAGTATACCCTGTAGGACAATTTGGCCTCTCTATTAACATTTATACCTTTTTATTAGTATAAGATAAGATAAATGTAGATATATGGATAAAGTATATTAGTTACATTAATATTTAGTGCTAGTTCTGGTGCACTATTGCAGAGAGCATCATAGAAGAGTTCCAGTGCTGACAGAAGAACAGGTGATGGAGGTGATGTACTTTTTACATTTGTCCTCTAGATGTCATGCAGCACTGCAAATGAGACTAGCAGTATCAACATACTACTGCACTGTAAATCTGAAAGATGATTTTGTTATTAAATGTTTACAGTATTCTATATAAATTACACTTCTCTGTGTTTTCTTTTCTTTTCGGGGTACTGCCATCAGAGCAATAACTGAAGGATGTGTTCCACAGATTTCTGGATTGTTTATTAGTCATCCTCCTTTAATACCAAGTTGGTAGTAACTGACTCAACACCTATTAAAGTTATGGAGTCACTTAAGGGTGTATGTTATGACTGGTGAAGGATGACTCAGTACGCATAATTTGGGACCACCAGTGCTTATGAATTTAAGACCACTGTCTTTGTAATCAAGAGTTTATGGATTTCTGGGTTACTTAAATTCACATTCTTTTTGTTTTTTTGCTATTGTTGTCTTTGGTCATTTGTTTCACTGAACTTTCAATGGAGCGTGCACAGTGTAATACATACTGCCTGATTCATCTAGAAATGTAAAGTAACTGAGTAAATTATCAATTAATAAAATTAGCATATGGCCAGAAACACAAACATCTCAATAAATACACAAAGATTTAACTCGTTCTTTGAGGCTGGCTTAGTTCTGGGCTGCCCACTGGATTGTTTGTTTCGAGTTGGTGGTCGAAAGGAGGTTACTTAAACTCACTGCTCTCCTGGACAATACATCACAAGTGCAGGAGCCAAAAACGGAAAAGGGGACTGGTCCCGGGACTCTCTAAAGATCGGAGTCCGGAGTAACCTAGAAGTAAGTGCATCAGACGGGAGGCTAGGCTACAACTAGCTCCCTCGTCCCGCGCAGAGAACTACAGCTCGGCGCGCATGCGCAATAATAAAGTGCACGTAGTCAACCATTACACAAGCAACAGACTCATACAACTGCGCTGTAGCAAAGAAAGGTACGGGTACAGGTTTGTACCAACACCGCTTCACTGTGCCGGGACATTATTGGACACAGAACAGTTCAGGCTAAATGGACATTACACATTACACTTTCTATAGTCACATCTATTCTACCCGGATCGCTGGGTGCAGTACCTAAGTTGTCCACATGGGGCTGACAGTCACCAAAGGAGATGAGCTCTCCCTCTGTATCTGCTCTGCACAAACTGAATGTGCATAATAAAAAGGATGGAGGAGTCTTGTGTTTTACGTATTTCACGATTCCTGTATTTATCTAGCAGCCCTGCAATTATGAGCCGTAGGCGAGAACTGATTTCGTCAGGGGAAATGGTGTTCTTGGTGACTGCACAGTGATGTGCAAAGGGCGTAGTTCATATAACAAGTTCCTCTCTAGTCTAGCAGCGTCATCTTTGTATTGTTCTAGCTTGGGCTGCTGTTGTTGTTAACCTGACCTTCAGGCAAAAAGCAGGTTTTAATTATTAATAGCATCTTCTCTGCTTCTCTTTGTCTTAGAGAGCTTATTACACAGTGACTGTTATGATTTTTAGATACAAGGTCAGTGATGTTGTAGTATGTCAGTTTCAGTCTCATTGTGTAAAGAATGGCATTAATGTGTTTATATACACTATACTGCCAAAAGTATATTAGGTCACGCACATATGACCTTATTTGACATCCCATTCTTAATCCACAGGTTTAATATGATGCAGCGCCACCCTTTGGAAAGGCTTTGCACAAGGTGTGAAAATGTGTCTTCCAGAATCGGATTTATGAGGTCAGACACTGATGTCTAGTCCCCGCTCTAATTCATCCCACAGGCGGTCTATGGGGATCTTCCACAGCCAACTTGCTCATCCATGTCTTTGTTGACCTTCCCTTGTTCCCTGGTACACAGTCATGTTGAGAGCCCTACTGCTGTGAATGTGTCTGACTAAACAATCAGAAACAGGCGTCATGAGGGTGAGGGCCAGACGTCTTTTAGTGGGCCCTGTGCTCACTGGCCAGCACCGTAGAGCTCGACTGGCATTTGCCACAGAACACCAGAATTGGCAGATCCGCCACAGGCGCCTTGTGCTTTTCACAGATGAGAGCAGGTTACCCGAGCACATGTGACAGACGTGACAGGCTCTGGAGACGCCTTGGAGAATGTTATGCCGCCTGCAACATCATTCAGCATGACTGGTTTGGTGGTGGGTCAGTGATGGTCTGGGGCGGCATATCCCTGGAAGAATGCACAGACCTCTACAGGCTAGACAACGACACCCTGACTGCTATTAGGTATCAGGATGAAATCCTTGTACCCGTTGTCAGACCCTACGCTGGTGCAGTGGGTCCTGGGTTCCTCCTGGTGCACAACAATGCCCGGCCTCATGTGGCGAGAGTATGCAGGCAGTCCATTGACTGTCCCACCGGCCTGCCTGACCTAAATCTAATAGAACACCTCTGGGACATTATGTTTCGGTCCATCCGACACCACCAGGTTGCACTTCAGACTGTCCAGGAGCTCAGTGATGCCCTGGTCCAGATCTGGAAGGAGATGCCCCAGGACACCATCCATCGTCTCATTAGGAGCATGTGGAGGCCATACAAACTACTGAGTACCGTTTTGAGTTGCTGCAGTGGAGTTTGGGTTAAATGGACGAGCCTGCTGCATCATTTTATCGCTTTGATTTTCAGGGTGTCTTTGAATTCAACCCTCTGTAGGGTGATCATTTTCATTTCCATCCAACGATGTGGCATCCTTTCGTTCCCAACACATTACCCAGTCTATATGAGGAAAGATATTCTGCATGATTTTTTCCCATTGAGATCTGATGTGTTTTCAAAGTGTTCCCTGTATTTTTTTGAGCAGTGTAATGGGCTACTATGTTACAAGCTAACTTGAATGTATGACATGAATGGTCTTTCCCGGGTTGTCTGTGCTTCAGAAATGACAGGAGTTGGGAGAATTTAAAAAAGACATGATAAATCCATCAAAGTAATAAAACCTTCAAACACAAACACATTATTAGTCCACTATAGCTCGCTATTTTCACAAAGCCTATTTTGACTTTCGTACTCAAAGAGCATTACTAAATTAAATTCTTTTGCTGATGTTGACCAGCATTTTTTTTGGCTTTTGTTGGGTAAAAAACAGCACACTCTAAAGGACATACATTAAACATCTTTTATCTGCCACTAAAACTTTGAATTCAGAGTGCTGACACCAAGTTAAAGGCTTGAGAGAGCAGTAATCGGTTTGGAAGGCAGAGAAAAGAGTTAAAGGCGTAGGGGACAATGATTTGATTGGCCATGTTACAGTGACAACACTTAAAAACTGTTTTCCCATTTGGTTGGATAAACCTATGATCAGTCTGGCTAATCTTAGGTGTTAGAGGGGCAATAAATGAATCTAAATAAATAAATTACTAAATAAAAAATAGCCAATCAGAGACCATGAATTACAACGGGGCCCCTAAGCCTCAGCCCAAGTAAGCCCAAACGGTAAATCGCCCGTCTGTAAAGCATGTGTGAACTTGTCACTTGGAAAATCAACAAAGCATCCATGCATCACTTCTCGAAAGGTGTGGTAGTTACGAGAATATCATAAATAAGCGCTGTTTACACTGGTGAAGGATGATGAACTGGGTGGGTTTTGCGGTTTCAGTGGTGGGAACTATAATGTAGTTTCTGGTTAAATTTAGATGCTTTATTAAGCCTGAAGCCAGAAGACCGGAAGCAAAGAGACGAGAGAGGAAGAGAAGCAGAATCTCACTCAGAACTGACCTATAGTTATTTAAAGACAGACAAATGGACAGATAAGTTAATAAGAATGTGCCATAACTTCTGCACAGGCCACATTTTAGCTGAATTTTTTAGAATGTTAAATGAAGCAAATAAACAGTGCTTGTAAGTGCAGCGTGTAGAAGTGTGTTCTCTGTAGGGGATGTGTTGTGGAGGATATTACCACACGTCCACCACCTCTACTTCCACCACCCTCCTCCTCTCAGAGTTCCGCCTTTCAGCAGTGGCAGTCTGCTACTTTACCACAGCAGAACAGGCAGATGAAGGGAGAGTCTGTGGTTTGAGAGTTTGACAGATACTGGAAGGTCAGGGAAAGTGGTCGAGCAGAGTCCAACTGCTTTCCATTCATTTTCTTTTGGTCCAGGTAAATCAAGTGCCTCTACAACATTGGCAAGACAGCAGGAAGAAGATACCAGGACAGTTTCAGCACACTGGGTACAGTGAAGCTCCTGGACAGACCTTATCAGCTGAATCAACCTCATGGACATCATTCTGATCTAATTCTAGCCGTGCCTTTATACTGGACCTGCTTTCCTTCTCCTCACCATGAGACGCATGTGTCTTCTGTTTCTGGGTGAGTCACTTTCCATATGTAGTTTGTGGGGATGTGGTGGTGGTGGTCACTGGCACTAATGCTGGGACGTTTCTCCTTTTTGTAGTTATCTGGTTATAAAACACAGTCCAGAAAGAAACCTACTCTTTTTTTCAGATGTATCAATTTGTTACCATCATTGATACTACACATTAAAACTCAAACTCAAAACTCGCCACCATTGTGTAGAAATCTAAACTTGGTATGTTTCTGAGCAGTGAACCATTTTGCGTCAATCCCTAATAATCCACTTGCATAAAGAAGGAGACAGCCCCACTCCTCCTAGATCTGAAACCATCCACAGACTGTATGTGGGATTACTTTATCAACATCTAAGACTGAACTTTGGAGTCCCTACAGATTCATTAGAGAACA
The DNA here is from genome assembly GCA_024036415.1 of Prochilodus magdalenae. Taxonomy (NCBI): domain Eukaryota; kingdom Metazoa; phylum Chordata; class Actinopteri; order Characiformes; family Prochilodontidae; genus Prochilodus; species Prochilodus magdalenae. The sequence continues at coordinate 12,980 of JAMWET010006595.1, forward strand.
GTTCTGAGACTGTGTTTCTTTCCTGATTCTGATTCAGAGAGATAACACTATTATTTTCTATTATGTTTTTATTTTTATTTTTATTTGTAGTAGTAGTAATATATTGTAATGTATATAGTAATATATAATATAATGGCCATTTAACTGGAAAATAAATAAATGGTGGCCTGTAACATTCGCACAGTACTACATAAAACCAGGCGTGGAAAAAATGAAGAAGCATAAGATGAGTCAAGGAAGAGAGAGGGCTGCAGATGATTCTATCATTACTGAGAAGGTTGCATCATGACGCTTAGTCTGTTTACTCAGAATACCTTGTATTTGCACAAGAGTTGTGAAGAATCTTTGGGTGGACGACGTACGCAAATCTTTACAATACTGAATAAAACACCTCAAATCTCCTTTATGGTTTTATATGCGGTTTATTTTCTAGTGGTGGAGTCACCATGTCTTTACCACAAAGATCGCACTTACTGTTCAAAACCACTACTGAACCTACATGTGTCCCCGAGTTGCACATGGAATACTGAGAGGAGTTAAATAGTAGAAGAGAATATCAGTTATCTAGGAGGACTGTGGTCTCTCATAAAGCACTGCATGCACCTCTCTGCCAGGAATGCACTTCTTCAAACACTCGATTCAGAAGGTCCACTGTGGATGGTTTGTAGATGCTCAGTGTGTCTTTAATTACCATTCAACTAAATCTCAAAGTTTATGATTTAGTGGAATCTGCCTTTGAATGATCAGAGTCTGGTCTTCAAAGAGCCTACATCATAAAGTTAGGTGTGAGACATTCTATTATATACGTCTATCCTTAATCCCAAACCTAAACCTAACCTCAACACCCTTAGCAGAACTAAAAACCAGGAATGGTTTATTCATAAACAGGCAAGCTCAGCAAGCAACAGTAAACAGTATAACAAAGGGAGAAGCTAATTCGGAGTCAGAGACAGGCGGAGGTCAGAACGAGATAGAACAATCAGCGAGGGCAAACAGGTTTACAGGGAAAGACCGAAGAGGAAAACCAAAGTGAGGAAGCACAGGTACAAACCGTAAAGTCCGAGTCAAAGGGATAAAGCGAAAGAGTAGTTGAGAAACGAAGGGAGTCGAAATACCAGAAAGGGACAACACGAGAAAGAAACGCTCAGAATTGCTAAACTAAGTTTGGCAAAGCTTCGCAAAGTGTGAGTGTTTGTGAGTGGCTTAAATACAGGAAGTAATTGGATACAGCTGAGGCTAAAACTCGGGCGATACTAGAGCGAATCACAGAGTCCGACTGGGGGCGCGTAGACATGACGTCATCGAGCGTGGCCCTCTGGGAAGTGGAGTCCGGAGAAGCCGGGGAGACGCGGAGGCGTGACACTGTGATATTTTTATTGTCAGGATAAACCAAAGAACTGTCACAGAAATTGGCTAAAAATGGGCTTCGTGGAAAAACTTAGTCAAGTAAGGACAATACGTGGAGCACACGTCATTCCTGCTCAGTTCTGGAGCATTTGCTCTCTGTGAGAGTATCTGTGTGCTGAGACACTGTAGGCTAAGTGCGCTGTGCCTGGCCAGTCTCCGTCTGACTGTACAGTGTCTGTGGGATGAAAAGTTGCACCGCCCATCTCCTGATCTCACAATATGCTACCAGCTGTCTGGCCTGCAGGAAGAGGTGCGTGTAGGTTCCTGATGCAGGGTGACCAGCAGCTGGCCTGACCTCCCGATGTTTCTGGGCCAGGAACAATAAGAGGAAAAAAGAGGGGGAGGATAGAGTTAGTTTTTATCTGATCCTGCTCAGTTCAGGACGAAATCCAGAAAAGATCTAATCCCTCAGACCGACCGTTAGATAGATGACTTCCAGAGACCAGCAGCATGACTAAAGAAGGTCAAGATGGACAAAAGCAGGACAAGACACCAACCAATAAGTCTGGGGTCACGCTCAATTTAACTTTGTGTGGACGTAGGTGTTTCCACAGTGGCGCGTCTGCTGAAAAGCTGATCTGTCAGTTTGTGCTTCAGTGTCTCGGAAGCTTCAACCTAATGGCAGAATGGCGGAAACAACAAAGATGCACAGTATTTCACACATCTAGCTGTTTAATGTGAGCCTTGATGTACAGAATGACTTTCCTTTGCAACTTAAAGTAAAAGTAAAGATCTTTTCTCTGCAGGTCTTCTGCTGCTCGTACTGACTGAAGCAGACCTTACAGCATCATGTGATATAGGATTTTCGAAAGAAGGGAACAATTGTGAAGGTATGGATGTGTCCTGCTCTCCTTATTGCACTAAACTTATTTGTCATTTGTTTTAATGTTTTTTTGGTTTCCAAAGGAAAGCTGGGAGCTGGAAGCTCCTTTCTGTGACTGACTAGGAAATAAAATGTAGAATATGGATGTTTAATCAAAGCCAAGCAAATTAAGCTCCAGCCAAATAACAGTGCTCTCACTTCAACTACCAAAGAGACCAAAGAGAGTAAACTAGGCTTAAATACAGCTTATACTACTAATACTACAGGAGCCTCATTCTGCATGTCATGCTGTTGTCGCTAGATGAAGTGGTAAACAAAGAGTCTTAACCATGTTGTTACTGAACTCCAGTTTGCTTTACAGGTGTATGTAATGCGTGTTTAGTAATACAATAATGCATTGGGGAAATAAACACAGTATTTTGAACAGTATTTATATTTTAATTACTGAAAAGATTTTTGTGGCATGTGCTGAACAGAAAAACATAAATAAGACCTTAAGTTTTAGGCAGGTCAAGAACTGTTATCAGAAGGAATCATCAGCTGCTGGCAGATCTCGCCTCACACCTTGCACTGACATTCAATAGCCATGGGCCCCTCTAAGCTGCTGCCTGAGGACCTGAAAATGAAACAAAGTGATGTCTATGAAGCTGGAGAAGGCTATTGGAATATCTAAGCGTTCCCTGCTCACAATTTCCACTGCCCAAGACCTTACTAAATGAATCTGAATACTCTCCACTGATATTTGTTTATTAAACTGGTAAAGTTCAATACAGAGAAAAATAAATAACATTTTTAAAAGACTTTCTTTTACCAAGAACATAACACAAGGCGACCAGAACAATAGTTTTAAATAATTATTAAATTATTATTTAAATTAAATAATTATATTATTAATTTTTTTTTAATACAGTGCTTTTCACACATGTAAGTGACAAAGTGCAGATGTCAAAGTGCTTTACAAAGAAAAACAGCATAAAATGTACAAACACAAATAGCCCACACAACAAGAAAATAAGAATAAAATTAACACACTTCCTGCCTGGAGCATTGTCCCAATGCCTTCTTAAAAGGAGAAGTCTTTAGTTGCTGTTTTAAAGATTCCACAGCAGATCTTAAAAAGCAGGCAATGTGTTCTGTAGTAAAGACCTCAAATGCTCGATCCCTATCAGTCTTTAAGTGGGAATGTAGATGTAATTTTGCTCTAATTTTTTAAAAACAACCCTTTTCCAAACTTCTGCGCATGCTAAACCCACAATGTTATTTCTAATAGTTTAGTACTTCTAAAGTAAGGAACTATCTGTTCCCATTAGCAGAAAAGGTTATTCGAATCGTTTGCTAAAGAGGATGTGTTTACTTCTTTTTAATTAAAAAATCAACTAAATATGTGATTTAGTCATGGCACCCACCCTAGCAATCTAGTCCACAGGATTTTGAGAGAAGTACTACCTAATCAGCAGATAGCATGCACCATAAGGATGTCCCAGCTTTTTAAAAAAGTGTGGCTGGCATGAAATTAAAATTGGACACATATTTAAAAAAGTCTCAGTTTAAACATTTGATGTTTTTGTCATACTATTTAAAAAATATAGGCTTTAAATGATTTTCACATAGTCCCATTGTGTTTTATTTAGATATTGCACAGCCTCACACCTAAACACTAACTAGAACTAGTGTGGCCACAATTATAAACTATAAATTACTCTTATTTTACATTTTAGAAACTGCACTAAATCCAGTTAATCCAATAAAACAGGACTAATTATCTCCATTTGTTACTAAATGTGTTGATTTATGTTGTTTTGTATAATAAAAATGATGGATTTCGTCATGCTGACCACCCCAGTGGATTGATGTTTGTTTTGTACATGCTCTGTATCTTTTAAAACAGATGAAGATGAGTGTAAAGATTATGAAGACCCAGTGTGTGGTAATAACTCAGTTTGCTACAACACAATGGGTAGCTACTACTGCCAGTGTCAAACAGGATTCCAGGATCCTTCAGGAAAAGTTCATTTCACACAGGACGACAGACAAGTATGCCAAGGTCAGTAATGGCACTATACAGTGGCCTGTTCCTGCCCATGTGGTTCAGCAGAAAATCAGGTATCTGAATCTCTGGCTCTTTTCACAGACTTAAATGAGTGTTCAGAGCACCGTGGTATCTGTGGCCCCAATTCTACATGTCATAACACAGAGGGCTCCTATTACTGCACATGCAACCATGGGTTTATTTCCAGCAACGGACGGGAGATATTTAACGGAAGCCAAGGGGTTACATGTGATGGTAAGATAAATAATACTGACCTGCATTAATGTAGTTAAAACAATGAATCCTAAATGAACCGTTTTTGCAGCTTAGTTTGTATAGATGTATAGATGGACTGTATGGATCAGGGGGTTAGAGGTAGGTTGTAAAACGTTAACTGTGTTTATATACTACGTCAAACTCTTTTAGTTCAAAAACATGATGGATATTTGATTTAGTCATAGATACAGAAAACTGCATTCAGATTCTGTTGTGGATGCTGTAGAGCCCTACTTAATCTAAATAAATTGAGATGAATACATGTATGAATGTGTGAATAAATACAGTAACCCAGATCAGGTTGGGCTCATCTTACAGCCAGTGTGAATCTGCTGTTTTCATGCTGTGAGTGTTTAAACTTCAGTAATGGAACATTATCTCATTGCTTTGTCTACTGTTCAGATTATTTCACGTTACCACTGTTCACGCAGCAGAATGTACAGTCTACAGAGGCTACAGAGGGCTGTGATTGGTGTGTTGATGGTTATTTTGAAAATAGTACATCATGTGTTAGAAAGTGAGGAGTGTTGTGTTTGTGGTCTACTAACAGATCGGGATGAATGTTCGGATAATAGAGAGATTTGTGGACAGCATGCAAAGTGTATTAACACCATTGGTGGATACTACTGCATCTGCGACCAGGGCTACAGGCTGGCGTCAGGAGAAACTAACTTCACTGGAATTGGAAGTTGTGAACGTAAGGAGGTTTTACCAGCTGTGCATGTTTCCCATTTCAGACTATAACACTACTGTATCTGCATTAACCAGAACCAGATACATTACCAGTCTCACTCAGCATCAATCAAACGTCAATCATGTCTCAAACAGTCCTGCCTTTTACAAACATGCAAACAATGCTAGACAATCCAGACTGGAGGTTTAACATTGAAATCTAGAAACGTCAAACATACAACTGAGACTCTGCTGTGCTTCATTTCATTTAAGATGTTTGTAAGATTGACAAGTCTCTCTGTGGGGAAGGAAACTGCAGCAGGGCTGAAGATGGATATGAATGTATATGCAACCCTGGATTCACCAACTGCGGCATCAAAACAATGAAATGCACAAGTAAGTTCAGGCAAAGCATAAATATTGTTGTTTGATTCAATAAAATGTTATACAGTCTTAATAGAAATACCATAAACTAGACACCAGGAGGTTCTTTATTATTTTTATTAGCTTGTTCAAAATAAATCTTAACAGGAAGAAGTTATTATATCATAAATAGTGCACAGTCCTGTTTACTAGTTTCAGGTCTGAAACAAAGAATCTCCTCATGACCTCAGAACAATGGATCACTAGAATGTACATACCACCAAAAACTGAACTTTGGAGGTGTGGAAAAATATCCCTAAAGATGAAAGAAGTCTTCTGTAAGAACGGAAGCTGAACCGGAAAGAAAGATTTTTCATTAAATATGTCATCACTGTCCAGTGAAAAAACATGTATGTCCATTTTTGTCCATTTTGACTTTTATTCATCATTAGAAAACAGCAGCTGCTGTTTACACTGTGTGAGAATTGCATGATGAATGGACCAACAGAAATGGCCCAAAAGGGCTTGGAAAGATGTCCAATTGACTTACATTAAAATTAAATGAGGTTTTTGATCTCTCCTGTAAAGCTGCCGTTTTGGAGATACTTGTTTTTCTTTGGGCAGCTATGCTTTTGGGTTTAATGGTATTAAATAATGAGTAACTTTTATTGAATGGCCATTTTGACTGGAAATTGTGGTCTCCAACTTTTGTACAGTACTGTATTGAAGTTATTGAAGTAATTTGATCACCACCAGGGACCTGGAAAGGTTAGTGTAGCTCAGTGGGTAACACCACTACCCAGAGTGCCATCTCTCCATGTGGGAGACTGGGGTTCAAATCCCGGTTTAGGTGACTATGCTGTGCTACACTAATAAGAGTCCTTGGGTGAGACTCCTAACACTACATTGGCCTTGGATTAACCTAAGTCGCCTGGTAAGAGCATCATAAATGCCGTAAATGTATTTTACTGGTCATGGATTTTTCTATAAGTGATGATGCAGTGACCCAGTATAGTGATATGCTTTTAATTTGATCAAATTGATCAGTAATACGGATTCCAGGGTTGGGATCAGGTCATGAACTTAGCTTCCAGATCTGTGGGTCTACAACTTGCAGTACAGCCTCCATGTAAGAAAGCTTTATCAGGACTATAGGCCTTAAGTTCACAAAACATAAAGCAAAACATGAAAGGCAGATGTTATTAACATGATTCTGATAGAAAGTTCCCCGTTCTAGTTCATTTGATTGGTCAATGTTAGGCCTGTCAGATGCATGCTGACATTTGATTGGCTTATGTGGTTATAACGTTCAAGCTAGCAAGCCTCCCTCATGGCTACTGATGATCTGACTCAGTCAGTATTTATTTGATCAGTACGGATGGTGCATGTTCAAATATCAAAGGCAGTCACACATCTGTTCAAATATCATAGTTTAAATACCGTCTTTTAGAAATGAGGCACTTTATATTTTTAATTGTGTGTAAGTATAAAGGCAGTAGCGTAAATCAGGCCCTCCATAGAATAGAGTAGTTACTGTGGTAAACCGTGCCATCTTTGGAACTAACTGTTGTATATCCTGTAATAGTAATCTGGTGCCCGCTGTGGGCTCTGTGTTTGAAAAAGTGTTAAGGGAGGTGGCATGTACAGCCAGGACCTTTATGTAGTTGTTGTTTGTGAGGTTAAGACGTGTTTGTGTTGGCTGTGTTTTATAGTGGGTTAATTAGTGTGTGTTTTTGTGGTCACCTCTGGTGGACGTTGTATGGCTACAGGTGAGCTCCTCCACTGTTGTCGCTGTGATGCAGTGGCCTTTTCTGTCTTGTTCAGTAAAGGAGCAATATCCTCCAGCACGAAAACATCTTTCCCTGGTTCTTCTTCTGCACCTGCACTAGTAGAATTTGACCTCCTTTTTCATAATATCTATACATTGTGCCATATTGTCCACCTCTAATGTGAGACGCTCGGTTTCTTTCAAAGCATATTGACTCAAATATCTGTGGTGAAAATACAGTTTCCTACAAAGGCAATTGGTAGCCGCTACTGCCAGTGTGAAACAGGATACTGGGAAACTTCAGGCAATGGTAATTTCATGCAGGACAACATCAAGAGAATTCACTAAACTGTCTCTGAACAGCGGCCTGGTCCTGTAAAAATGGTTCAGTAAAAATAAAAATGAATCTAAAAGCTTTTTCCTGTTTTTTTTTTTCACAGACATCAACAAGTGTGCAGAGAACACAGGTAACAGGAACACAGGGAACATATTTAATGCGGACTATGTTAAAGTGGCAGCCTTTCTTTTCTTTTCTTTTTTGGAGTTCACTGTTAACTGAGTTTATGTACAGCAGGGCTGCACGACAGTGACATAAAATGTGATGTTCATTAAAGCTGTGTGATACCATGATGATAAGAAAACCAGTAGATTACTCTGTAATGCGCCTCTGTCTGGATGTAATGCAGGTGCAGACATTTTTGCGTGTATAAATAGGAATCTGTCTCTGTATATTTGGTATCTGTCTGTTTGGCTGACTGGTTAAGTTACTTGTCTCCGGTGTGGGACAGCAAAGTTCAATCAAAGCACACATTAATACTCCTACCATACACCCCTGAAGTCATGCAAGATTCTTTAGTCTGTGTTATGGCCATGTTTAATGACACAGTAGCATTAGCTTACATGTAGCAACATTCATATTTGGACTATTTAACTACCTTGTAATTCTGAGGATCCAGTGATATACAGGCGGAAATGTACATAGAACAAAATTCATCTGGTTCAGATATAATTTTTTTACAAAGTTTTTAAAAACGTATTGTTTTTTATTATTGAAAATCCAGCTTTTGTGTTATATCCACTCTGGTAGTGTGCTTATGGCAGAAACTCATATTGCGATAATGATAAAATGAACTAATATTTTGTTTGCTGCAGTTACACTTGCTAAAACAAATCTGACCAACTTTTCAGGTTTAATTTAAGAGTAATAGATAGATAGATAGATAGATAGATAGATAGATAGATAGATAGATAGATAGATAGACAGATAGATAGATAGATAGATAGATACTTTTAAAAATCACTGTGGTTTATCACTGGTGATAGGCGTAACATTGTAAAAACCTATCTGTCAGTACTATGTAAAGCACGGCCCCTTTATACAGCTTGTTCTGTGTACAGTTTCCAGTTCAGCTTTTTCTTTTAAAATAACAAAGTGCGTCAAGTACAGAACACACATGCTGAGAAACCGAGCTACATCAGCATGGCTAACCACACTGAGCACTACAGTATACCCTGTAGGACAATTTGGCCTCTCTATTAACATTTATACCTTTCTATTAGTACAAGATAAGATAAATGTAGATATATGGATATAGTATATTAGTAACATTAGTACTAGTTCTGGTGCACTATTGCAGAGAGCATCATAGAAGAGTTCCAGTGCTGACAGAAGAACAGGTGATGGAGGTGATGTACTTTTTACATTTGTCCTCTAGATGTCATGCAGCACTGCAAATGAGACTAGCAGTATCAACATACTACTGCACTGTAAATCTGAAAGATGATTTTGTTATTAAATGTTTACAGTATTCTATATAAATTACACTTCTCTGTGTTTTCTTTTCTTTTCGGGGTACTGCCATCAGAGAAATAACTGAAGGATGTGTTCCACAGATGTCTGGATTGTTTAGTAGTCATCCTCCTTTAATACCAAGTTGGTAGTAACTGACTCAACACCTATTAAAGTTATGGAGTCACTTAAGGGTGTATGTTATGACTGGTGAAGGATGACTCAGTACGCATAATTTGGGACCACCAGTGCTTATGCATTTAAGACCACTGTCTTTGTAGTCAAGAGTTTATGGATTTCTGGGTTACTTAAATTCACATACTTTTTGCTTTTTTGCTATTTTTGTCTTTGGTCATTAGTTTCACTGAACTTTCAATGGAACGTGCACAGTGTAATAAATACTGCCTGATTCATCTAGAAATGTAATGTAACTGAGTAAATGATCAATTAATAAAATTAGCACATGAAACTCAAACATATCAATAAATACACAAAGATATAACTCATTATTTGAGGCTGGCTCAGTTCTGGGCTGCCCACTGGATGGTTTGTTTCGAGTTGGTGGTCGAAAGGAGGTTACTTAAACTCACTGCTCTCCTGGACAATACATCACAAGTGCAGGAGCCAGAAACGGAAAAAAAACTGGGGGACTCTCTGAAGACACCGGGACTCACTGCATGCGGGGTAGAAAATTGGCCCAAATAACCACACATCTCACCATTACTGTCGGAGTAACCTAGAAGTAAGTGCATCAGACGAGAGGCTAGGCTACAACTAGCTCCCTCGTCCCGCGCAGAGAACTACAGCTCGGCGCGCATGCGCAATAATAAAGTGCACGTAGTCACCCATAACACAAGCAACAGACTCATACAACTGCGCTGTAGCAAAGAAAGGTACGGGTACAGGTTTGTACCAACACCGCTTCACTGTGCCGGGACATTATTGGACACTGAACAGTTCAGGCTAAATGAAAACCAGCTGGACATTACACATTACACTTTCTATAGTCACATCTATTCTACCCGGATCGCTGGGTGCAGTACCTAAGTTGTCCACATGGGGCTGACAGTCACCAAAGGAGATGAGCTCTCCCTCTGTATCTGCTCTGCACAAACTGAATGTGCATAATAAAAAGGATGGAGGAGTCTTGTGTTTTGCTTACGTATTTCACGATTCCTGTATTTATCTAGCAGCCCTGCAATTATGAGCCGTAGGCGAGAACTGATTTCGTCAGGGGAAATGGTGCTCTTGGTGACGGCACAGTGATGTGCAAAGGGCGTAGTTCATATAACAAGTTCCTCTCTAGTCTAGCAGCGTCATCTTTGTATTGTTCTAGCTTGAGCTGCTGTTGTTGTTAACCTGACCTTCAGGCAAAACGCAGGTTTTAATTAATAATAGCATCTTCTCTGCTTCTCTTTGTCTTAGAGAGCTTATTACACAGTGACTGTTATGATTTTTAGATACAAGGTCAGTGATGTTGTAGTATGTCACAGCCAACTTGCTGATCCATGTCTTTGTGGACCTTCCCTTGTTCCCTGGTACACAGTCATGTTGGAACGTAAAGTGGCCATTCCCAAACTGTTCCCACAAAGTGCTCCACAAAGGGAGAATGAAATTGTCCTAAATCTCTTGGTATGCTGGAGCATTAGGAGTTCCTTTCACTGGAACTAAAGGGCCGAATCCAACTTGTGAAAAACAACCCCACAACATAATCCCCCCTCCACTAAACTTTACACTAGGTGCAATGTAGTCCGTGTCCAGGCCACCGCCAAACCCAGACTTGTCCATCTGATTGCCAGACAGAGAAACGTGATCCATCACTCCAGAGAACTTGTCTCCACTGCTCTAGAGTCCCGTGGCGCTTTGTATTGTGCTTGATGATGTGAGACTTGGATGCAGCTGCTCCGCCATGAAAATCCATTCCATGAAACTCTCTACACACAGTTCTTGAGCTAATCAAGTGGTCTACCACTTCATGGCTCAGTTGCTGCTGTTGCAATCACTTCCACTTTGTTATAATACCACTCACAGTTGACTTTGGAATGTTGGGCTTGTTGCACAGGTGGCATCCTGGCCCCATGCTCTGCACATTTTTCTGCCCACTAGAATCTTGGTATCTGGTTCATGTGTTAAATCTGGTGTGCTAGATGTGTACTATAAGTATTTGCATATGTATATATATATATATGCATTAATCAAGGAAAATGATTCAATTTCATATGTGAGTGGCAAAAGTATTAACCTTTACGATTAGCACCTTAATTTGAAGGTGAAATTAGAGGCAGGTTTTTTCAGTCTATGGCATGACAGTCAGGTGTGAGTGGGCCCTGTTTATTGAAGCTAGAAAAGGTTACAAGGCCATCTCTAAAAATATGGACTCCACCAATCCACAGTCAGACATATTGTGTAGAAATGGAGGAAATTCAAGACCAATATTACCTTCCCCAAAAGATACAGTGGGGTGTGAAAGTTTGGGCAGCGTTGTTAATTTTCCTGATTTACCTTTATAAAGCATTGATTGTTTGGATAAAAAAAATCAGTTAAATATATCATATAGGGGACAAACACAGTGATATTTGAGAAGTGAAATGAAGTTTATATGATTTACAGAAAGTGTGCAATAATTGTCTAAACAAAAGTAGGCAGGTGCATAAATTTGGGCACCAAAAAAAAAAAACTTTAGTAGATCCTCCTTTCGCAGAAATAACAGCCTCTAAACGCTTCCTATAGCTTCTAATGAGAGTCTGGATTGTGACTGAAGGTATTTTAGACCATTCTTCTTTACAAAACATCTCTAGTTCATTCAGGTTTGATGGTTTTCGAGCATGGACAGCTCTCTTTAAGTGACACCACAGATTTTCAATAATATTCAGGTCTGGGGACTGAGATGGCCATTCCAGAACGTTGTACTTGTTCCTCTGCATGAATGCATTAGTAGATTTTGAGCAGTGTTTAGGGTCGTTGTCTTGTTGGAAGATCCAGCCCCGGCGCAGCTTCAGCTTTGTCACTGATTCCTGGACATTGGTCTCCAGAATCTGCTGATATTGATTGGAATCCATGCGTCCCTCAACTTTAACAAGATTCCCAGTCCCTGTACTGGCCACACAGCCCCACAGCATGATAGAACCAGCACCAAATTTTACTGTAGGTAGCAGGTGTTTTTCTTGGAGTGCTGTGTTCTTTTTCCTCCATGCATAACGGCCCTTGTTATGCCCAAATAACTCTATTTTAGTTTCATCAGTCCTCAGCACCTTATTCCAAAGTGAAGCTAGCTTGTCCAAATGTGCTTTAGCATGCCTCAAGCTGCTTTGTTTGTGATGTGGGCGGAGAAACGGCTTCCTCTGCATCACTCTCCCATACAGCATCTCCTTGTGTAAAGTGGGCTGAATAGTTGAACGATGCACAGTGACTCCATCAGCAGCAAGATCATGTTGTAGGTCTTTGGTGCTGGTCTGTGGGTTGACTCTGACTGTTCTCAACATCAACAGCTCTACTTCCTCAGGTGGTTGAGGTGAGCTGGGCTCGGGAGCTCGGTCCTCACCTCCTTCTACAGATGTGTGGTGGAGAGCGTCCTATGCTCCAGCATCAACGTGTGGCACGGAAGCTGCTCTGCTGCAGACAGGAAAGCTCTGCAGAGGGTGGTGAAGGCTGCACAGAGGTCTGTCGGAGTCAGCCTCCCCACCACCACGGACATCTACACCTCCAGATGCAGGAAGAGGGCTACCTGCATCATGAAGGACCCCACTCATCCAGCACACTCACTTTTTGTCCCGCTCCCCTCAGGCAGGGGGCTGCGGAGCCTTAAGTGTAAGACGAACAGACTGAGGAACAGCTTCATTCCAGAAACTGTAAGACTTCTAAACGCCACTTAGTGGAACCACTGCACCGAAACTTTGACAACACTAGTCACTTTAAATACACTCTGCTGCTACCTTCTCCATTTCCTGCTGCTCTTTCTCTCTGTATTTTATTTTTCTTTTTACATATATTTTTATATATTTATGTATATTTTATTTATTTAAGTACTGCTGTCTGGGTAAAACTGGGTCCTTGGGTACCACAATTTCGTTCCACCCCATGTACCACATGTGATGTGAATGACAATAAAGTCTCCTTGAATCCTTCGCTTCTGTTTATTCGAGATTTTTCTTGGTCTGCCACTTTGAGCCTTGACTTGAACTGTACCTGTGGCCTCATGAGGATGGCCTGAGGGCCCGACGTCCTGTAGTGGGCCCTGTGCTCACTGGCCAGCACCGTAGAGCTCGATTGGCATTTGCCACAGAACACCAGAATTGCACATCAGACTGTCCAGAAGCTTAGTGATGCCCTGGTCCAGATCTGGAATGAGATCCCCCAGGACACCATCCGTTGTCTCATTAGGAGCATGTAGAAGCCATACAAACTACTGAGTACCATTTTGAGTTGCTGCAGTGGAATTTGGGTTAAGTGGACGAGCCTGCTGTGCCATTTTGTCGCCGAAATTTTTTGTGTCTTTGAATTCAACCCTCTGTAGTGTGATCATTTTCATTTCCATCCAACGATGTGGCATCCTTTCATTCCTAACACATTACCCAGTCTATATGAGGAAAGATATTCTGCATGACTTTTTCCCATTGAGATCTGATGTGTTTTCAAAGTGTTCCCTGTATTTTTTTGAGCAGTGTAATGGGCTACTATGTTACAAGCTAACTTGAACGTATGACATGAATGGTCTTTCCCGGGTTGTCTTCAGAAATGACAGGAGTTGGGAGAATTTAAAAAAGACATGATGAATCCATTAAAGTAATAAAACCTTCAAACACAAACACATTATTAGTCCACTATAGCTAGCTATTTTCACAAAGCCTATTTTGACTTTCGTACTCAAAGAGCATTACTAAATCAAATTCTTTTGCTGATGTTGACCAGCATTTTATTGGCTTTTGTTGGGTAAAAAACAGCACACTCTAAAGGACATACATTAAACATCTTTTATCTGCCACTAAAACTTTGAATTCAGAGTGCTGACACAAGTTAAAGGCGTGAGAGGGCAGTAATCGGTTTGGAAGGCAGAGAAAAGAGTTAAAGGCGTAGGGGACAATGATTTGATTGGCCATGTTACAGTGACAACACTTAAAAACTGTTTTCCCATTTGGTTGGATAAACCTATGATCAGTCTGGCTAATCTTAGGTGTTAGAGGGGCAATAAATGAATCTAAATAAATAAATTACTAAATAAAAAATAGCCAATCAGAGACCATGAATTACAACGGGGCCCCTAAGCCTCAGCCCAAGTAAGCCCAAACGGTAAATCGCCCCTGTCTGTAGAGCATGTGTGAACGTATCACTTGGAAAATCAACAAAGCATCCATGCATCATTTCTCGAAAGGTGTGGTAGTTACGAGAATATATTTTATGAGATCTGTTACCACTGGTGAAGGATGATGAACTGGGTGGGTTTTGCGGTTTCAGTGGTGGGAACTATAATGTAAATTTAAATTTAGATGCTTTATTAAGCCTGAAGCCAGAAGACCGGAAGCAAAGAGACGAGAGAGGAAGAGAAGCAGAATCTCACTCAGAACTGACCTATAGTTATTTAAAGACAGACAAATGGACAGATAAGTTAATAAGAATGTGCCATAACTTTTGCACAGGCCACATTTTAGCTGAATTTTTTAGCATGTTAAATGAAGCAAATATACAGTGCTTGTAAGTGCAGCGTGTAGAAGTGTGTTCTCTGTAGGGGATGTGTTATCTTGTGTGACAGATAACATCCTACTTTCAGTCCTTTTACACAACAGTGGAGGATATTACCACACGTCCACCACCCCTACTTCCACCACCCTCCTCCTCTCAGAAGTCCGCCTTTCAGCAGAGGTGGGGGTTTGACCGCTTTCACAGTGGCAGTCTGCTACTTTACCACAGCAGGAGAGGGAGGTTAAGGCAGGGTCTCTGAGAGAGTTTGACAGATACTGGAGTCCAACTGCTTTCCATTCATTTTCTTTTAGTCCAGGTAAATCAAGTGCCTCTACAACATTTGGCAAGACAGCAGGAAGAAGATACCAAGACTGTCTCAACACACTGGATAGAGGTCCTGGACAGACTCTTCAGCTGAATCAACCTCTTGGACATCATTCTGATCTGATTATACCCGTGCCTTTATACTGGACCTGCTTTCTTTCTCCTCACCATGAGACGCATGTGTCTTCTGTTTCTGGGTGAGTCACTTTCCATATGTAGTTTGTGGGGATGTGGTGGTGGTCACTGGCACTAACGCTGGGACGTTTCTCCTTTTCGTAGTTATGAAACAGCTTTGCATGTGTGTGCAGTAATCTGTCAGTGTTAACACAGTCCAGAAAGTTATCAGGTGAGTTGGGGAGAAGTATCCAGGTCAGAACAAAAATATATAATCCTTCCTACAGACTCACCGTTAGATAGATGACTCCTGAAGACCAGCAGTAATCCTAAACCAGGTCCAGACGAACCAAAGCACGACAAGACATTGTCTCTGTGGTCAGGCTTGATTTAACTTTGTGTGGGCGTAGGTGTAGGGGGGGCCGTGTAAAGAGCTGGGGTGAAAAAATAAAAAGAGCGCACACTGGATGGCACCAGCTCAAAAACCTATGATGCACTGTGTACACTGTATGGCCAAAAGTATTGGGACACTATCCATAATCATTGAATTAAGGTGTTTTATTCATTTTTGTTGCCCCAGGTACATAAAAACAAGCACCTAGCCATGCTGTCTACCTTTACAAAAATGGGTTTCCAAAATTTCCTCCACGATCAACTGTGAGCGGTGTATAGGTACCACAACAACTCAGCTATGTAGTGTGAGAACACTTAAAGTTACTGAGTAGGTCTGCCGATCGCTGAAGCGCATAGCGTGTAAAAATCACCAGTGCTCTGCTGAGTTGTAAAGCTCCTCTGGCATTAATATCAGCACCAAGCATATGTGCCGAGAGCATCATGGCACAGGTTTCCTTTGTAAAGGACGCCTAGAGGAAGCGTCATGTTTAGACCATTGTACGGGCACTTTATAGGGCACTGCAGAATGTTTCCTCCACTAGAGGGGCACTCATCATGACACAGGATCTTTTTTTTTTTTGCTCTAACGGGCACACTGTCACATGTGAAGGGCAGCTAATAGGGCACTTTGCTTTTTGTTACCTCCCTGAATCTCCCTGTGTGTATGTCTTTCCATAACGGTGCTTCTGCTGATAAGCTGGTGATCTGTCAGTAAGAATAAAGAATTAAGTGGGTTATGTATCTGTTTGTGCAAATTCATAAAACCCAAAGTACATGCCAGAAGTAGAAACTCCCACAGAAAACACTTTTCTCAGCTGCCTGCTGAGCCTTGATGTACAGCATAACTAAAATAACAGTAAAGATCTTTTCTCTGCAGGTCTTCTGCTACCCCTAGTGACTATAGCAGACCTTACTGCATCATGTGAAAAAGGATTTGATAAAGTAGGGAAAGTATGCAAAGGTATGGATGAAAACTGCTCCTCTTATTACAGTTTTTAATTCTTATATGTTCATATGTGTGTATGTGTGAATGTATGTATGTACGTATGTATGTATGTATGTACATATAAATAAATGCTTAAATAAAAATAAATTCAACCCCCCATCAATCTGCATTCAATCCCCACAACAAGAGTGAAAACAGAATTTGGCAGGGCCACTTAAAGACATATCTGGTTTTAATTAGGAATATCTCTGTACTTTCCTCTAACTCTAACCCTGGCCAGTTTCCCTGTCCCATCCCCTGAAAAACAATCCCACATCATGATGCTTATTATCAGGTATTGAGTGCAGATTGATAGGGAAAAGTTTGAATTTGTTTTTATTTGTATATAAATATGTATATATATATATATATATATGTATATATATATATATATATATATATATATATATATATATATATATATATATATATATATATATAGTCTGTGGTTTGAGATTCTCCTAACTCCTGTGAGACTCCTCAATTAAGACTGACAGGTTAAGAACTGTCATCAGGAATTATCAGATGATAGCAAGTTCAGTGTTGAACTATATATATACATATTTGTGTGTTACTGCTGCAAAAAGTATTTGCAGCAGTAACACACAAATATATATATATATATATATATATATATATATATATATATATACAGTGAGGAAAATAAGTATTTGAACACCCTGCGACTTTTTGTCGAGGTTTTTTTTTTGGGAGTTTGAGCTCCCTCCAAAGATTTTCTATAGGGTTTAGGTCTGGAGACTGACTAGGCCACTCCAGAACCATGATATGCTTCTTACGGAGCCACTCCTTGGTTATCCTGGCTGTGTGCTTTGGGTCATTGTCATGTTGGAAGACCCAGCCACACAACCCATCTTCAATGCTCTAACTGAGGGAAGGAGGACTTTAAACTATGACGTCTTAGTGTATTACCCACAGTAACGTTGGAAACAGTGGTGCCAGCTCTCTTCAGGTCATTGACCAGCTCCTCCCATGTAGTTCTGGGCTGATTCCTCACCTTTCTTAGGATCATTGATACGCCACGAGGTGAGATCTTTCGTGGAGCCCCAGTCCGAGGGAGATTGACAGTCATGTTTAGCTTCTTTCATTTTCTAATAATTGCTCCAACAGTTGATCTTTTTTCACCAAGCTGCTTGGCAATTGCCCCGTAGCCCTTTCCAGCCTTGTGGAGGTCAACAATTCTGTCCCTGGTGTCTTTGGACAGCTCTTTGGTCTTAGCCATGTTAGTAGTTGGAGTCTTACTGATTGTGTGGGGTGGACCGGTGTCTTTATGCAGCTAACGACCTCCAACAGGTGCTTCTAATTTAGAATAATAAGTGGAGTGGAGGTGGAGTTTTTAGAGGCGGACTAACAGGTCTTTGAGGGCCAGAATTTTTGCTGATTGGCAGGTGTTCAAATACTTTTTGCAGCAGTAACACACAAATAAATTATTTAAAAATTCCGGATTTTTTTTTTTTAGATTATGTCTCTCACAGTGGACATGCACCTAAGATGAAAATTTCAGACCCCTCCATGATTTCTAAGTGGGAGAACTTGCAAAGTCGCAGGGTGTTCAAATACGTATTTTCCTCACTGTAAAAAAATAACTGTATATATATATATATTTCAAAAAAACATATAAGCCTGAATTATTAGCTTTTTTTTTTTTTTTAGCTTTTTGTAAATGGTGTTGTAGAAGACACAAAAATTGTGCCACATTAAAAATTATTACAACAAACATAATTTACTATTATTTTCCATTTCAGAAACTGCACTGCAGTTAATCCAGTTAAACAGGACTAAGTAATTTGTATTTGTAACTAAATGTGTTCTTTAGTGCTGTTTTTGTATCACAATAATTCTACATTTCATCATGCTGATAAAACAAAATAGACAGATGTTTGTGTTCCTTTAAAACAGATGAAGATGAGTGTGAAGATTATGAAGACCTACTATGTGGTAAAAACACAGTTTGCTACAACACAGTTGGTAGCTACTACTGCCAGTGTAAAACAGGATTCCAGGTAAATTCAGGAAAAGTTAATTTCACACAGGATGACGGCCAATGCCAAGGTCAGTAATGGCACTATTCAGTGGCCTGTTCCTGCCCATGTGGTTCAGCAGAAAATCAGGTATCTGAATCTCATCTCTGGCTCTTTTCACAGACTTAAATGAGTGTTCAGAGCACCGTGGTATCTGTGGCCCCAATTCTACATGTCATAACACAGATGGCTCCTATTACTGCACATGCAACCATGGGTTTATTTCCAGCAACGGACGGGAGATATTTAACGGAAGCCAAGGGGTTACATGTGATGGTAAGATAAAGTAACACTGACCTGCATTAATGTAGTTAAAACAATGAATCCTAAATGAACCGTTTTTGCAGCCTAGTTTGTATAGATGTATAGATGGACTGTATGGATCAGGGGGTTAGAGGTAGGTTGTAAAACGTTAACTGTGTTTATATACTACATCAAACTCTTTTAGTTCAAAAACATGATGGATATTTGATTTAGTCATAGATACAGAAAACTGCATTCAGATTCTGTTGTGGATGCTGTAGAGCCCTACTTAATCTAAATAAATTGAGATGAATACGTGCATGAATGTGTGAATAAATACAGTAACCCAGATAAGGTTGGGCTCATCTTACAGCCAGTATGAATCTGCTGTTTTCATGCTGTGAGTGTTTAAACTTCAGTAATGAAACATTATCTCATTGCTTTGTCTACTGTTCAGATTATTTCACGTTACCACTGTTCACGCAGCAGAATGTACAGTCTACAGAGGCTACAGAGGGCTGTGATTGGTGTGTTGATGGTTATTTTGAAAATAGTACATCATGTGTTAGAAAGTGAGGAGTGTTGTGTTTGTGGTCTACTAACAGATCGGGATGAATGTTCGGAAGATATAGAGATTTGTGGGCAGCATGCAAAGTGTATTAACACCATTGGTGGATACTACTGCATCTGTGACCAAGGCTACAGGCTGGCGTCAGGAGAAACTAACTTCACTGGAATTGGAAGTTGTGAACGTAAGGAGGTTTTGCCAGCTGTGCATGTTTCCTATTTCAGACTATAACACTACTGTATCTGCATTAACCAGAACCAGAACCAGATACATTACCAGTCTCACTCAGCATCAATCAAACGTCAATCAAGTCTCAAACAGTCCTGCCTTTTACAAACATGCGAACAATGCTAGACAATCCAGACTGGAGGTTTAACATTGAAATCTGGAATGTCAAACATACAACTGAGACTCTGCTGTGCTTCATTTCATTAAAGATGTTTGTAAGATTGACAAGTCTCTCTGTGGGGAAGGAAACTGCAGCAAGGCTAAAGATGGATATGAATGTATATGCAACCCTGGATTCACCAACTGCGGCATCAAAACAATGAAATGCACAAGTAAGTTCAGGCAAAGCATAAATATTGTTGTTTGATTCAATAAAATGTTATACAGTCTTAATAGAAATACCATAAACTAGACACCAGGAGGTTCTTTATTATTTTTATTAGCTTGTTCAAAATAAATCTTAACAGGAAGAAGTTATTATATCATAAATAGTGCACAGTCCTGTTTACTAGTTTCAGGTCTGAAACAAAGAATCTCCTCATGACCTCAGAACAATAATTCATTAGAACATACATACCACCAAAAACTGAACTTTGGAGGTGTGGAAAAATATCCCTAAAGATGAAAGAAGTCTTCTGTAAGAACGGAAGCTGAACAGGAAAAAAAGATTTTTCATTAAATATGTCGTCACTCTTCAGTGAAAAACATGTATGTCCATTTTTGTCCATTTTGACTTTTATGCATCATTTGAAAACAGCAGCTGCTGTTTACACTGTGTGAGAATTGCATGATGAATGGACCAACAGAAATGGCCCAAAAGGGCTTGGAAAGACGTCCAATTGACTTACATTAAAGTTAAATGAGGTTTTTGATCTCTCCTGTAAAGCTGCCGTTTTGGAGATACTTGTTTTTCTTTGGGCAGCTATGCTTTTGGGTTTAATGGTATTAAATAATGAGTAACTTTTATTGAATGGCCATTTTGACTGGAAATTGTGGTCTCCAACTTTTGTACAGTACTGTATTGAAGTTATTGAAGTAATTTGATCACCGCCAGGGACCTGGAAAGGTTAGTGTAGCTCAGTGGGTAACACCACTACCCAGAGTGCCATCTCTCCATGTGGGAGACTGGGGTTCAAATCCCGGTTTAGGTGACTATGCTGTGCTACACTAATAAGAGTCCTTGGGTGAGACTCCTAACACTACATTGGCCTATCTGTAATATGATTAACCTTGTAAGTCGCTCTGGATAAGAGCATCAGCTAAATGCCGTAAATGTATTTTGAGTGGGCTGGTGCTGAAATTTTAGGCAATATATAAGTGATGTATGCAGTGACCCCATATATAGTGATATGCTTTTATCATTTGATCAAATAGAACATACAAGCAGTAATACTGGGGGGCAGGGAATAATATTCCAGGGTTTGGGATCAGGTCATGAACTTAGCTTCCAGATCTGTGGGTCTACAACTTGCAGTCAGCCTCCATGTAAGATTTTGCCTCAAGCTTTATCAGGACTATGAGGCCTTAAGTTCACAAACATAAGATAAACGAAAGGCAGATAGAAAAAGGCCTCCTTTAACATGATTCTGATAGAAAGTTCCCCCATTCAAGTTTCATTATGATTGATCAATGTTAGGCCTTTCAGATGCATGCTGACATTTGATTGGCTTATGCTGGTTATAACGTTCAAGCTAGCAAGCCTCCCTCATCGATCTACTGATAATCTGACTCAGTCAGTATTTATCTTGATCAGTACGGATGGTGACCAAGCATGTTCAAATATCAAATATCATAAATATCACACATCTGTTCAAATATCATAGTTTAAATACTGTCTTTTAGAAATGAGGCACTTTATGTTTTTGATTGTGTGTAAGTATAAAGGCAGTAGCGTAAATCAGGCACTCCATAGAATAGAGTAGTTACTGTGGTAAACCGTGCCATCTTTGGAACTAACTGTTGTATATCCTGTAATAGTAATCTGGTGCCCGCTGTGGGCTCTGTGTTTGAAAAAGTGTTAAGGGAGGTGGCATGTACAGCCAGGACCTTTATGTAGTTGTTGTTTGTGAGGTTAAGACGTGTTTGTGTTGGCTGTGTTTTATAGTGGGTTAATTAGTGTGTGTTTTTGTGGTCACCTCTGGTGGATGTTGTATGGCTACAGGTGAGCTCCTCCACTGTTGTTGCTGTGATGCAGTGGCCTTTTCTGTCTTGTTCAGTAAAGGAGCAATATCCTCCAGCACGAAAACATCTTTCCCTGGTTCTTCTTCTGCACCTGCACTAGTACAATTTGACCCCCTTTTTCATAATATCTATACATTGTGCCATATTGTCCACCTCTAATGTGAGACGCTCGGTTTCTTTCAAAGCATATTGACTCAAATATCTGTGGTGAAAATACAGTTTCCTAAAAATGCAATTGGTAGCCGCTACTGCCAGTGTGAAACAGGATACTGGGAAACTTCAGGCAATGGTAATTTCATGCAGGACAACATCAAGAGAATTCACTAAACTGTCTCTGAACAGCGGCCTGGTCCTGTAAAAATGGTTCAGTAAAAATAAAAATGAATCTAAAAGCTTCTTCCTGTTTTTTTTTTTTACAGACATCAACAAGTGTGCAGAGAACACAGGTAACAGGAACACAGGGAACATATTTAATGCGGACTATGTTAAAGTGGCAGCCTTTCTTTTCTTTTCTTTTTTGGAGTTCACTGTTAACTGAGTTTATGTACAGCAGGGCTGCACGACAGTGACATAAAATGTGATGTTCATTAAAGCTGTGCGATACCATGATGATAAGAAAACCAGTAGATTACTCTGTAATGTGCCTCTGTCTGGATGTAATGCAGGTGCAGACATTTTTGCGTGTATAAATAGGAATCTGTCTCTGTATATTTGGTATCTGTCTGTTTGGCTGACTGGTTAAGTTACTTGTCTCCTGTGTGGGACAGCAAAGTTCAATCAAAGCACAGATTAATACTCCTACCATACACCCCTGAAGTCATGCAAGATTCTTTAGTCTGTGTTATGGCCATGTTTAATGACACAGTAGCATTAGCTTACATGTAGCAACATTCATATTTGGACTATTTACTACCTTGTAATTCTGAGGATCCAGTGATATACAGGTGGAAATGTACATAGAACAAAATTCATCTGATTCAGATATAATTTATTTAGAAAGTTTTTAAAAAATTATTGTTTTTTATTATTGAAGCTTTTGTGTTATATCCACTCTGGTAGTGTGCTTATGGCAGATACTCATATTGCGATAATGATAAAATGAACTAATATTTTGTTTGCTGCAGTTACACTTGCTAAAACAAATCCGACCAACTTTTCAGGTTTAATTTAAGAGTGAAAGATAGATAGATAGATAGATAGATAGATAGATAGATAGATAGATAGATAGATAGATAGATAGATAGATAGATAGATAGATAGATAGATAGATAGATACTTTTAAAAATCACTGTGGTTTATCACTGGTGATAGGCGTAACATTGTAAAAACCTATCTGTCAGTACTATGTAAAGCACAGCCCCTTTATACAGCTTGTTCTGGGTACAGTTTCCAGTTCAGCTTTTTCTTTTAAAATAACATGAAGTGCGTCAAGTACAGAACACACATGCTGAGAAACCGAGCTACATCAGCATGGCTAACCACACTGAGCACTACAGTATACCCTGTAGGACAATTTGGCCTCTCTATTAACATTTATACCTTTTTATTAGTATAAGATAAGATAAATGTAGATATATGGATAAAGTATATTAGTTACATTAATATTTAGTGCTAGTTCTGGTGCACTATTGCAGAGAGCATCATAGAAGAGTTCCAGTGCTGACAGAAGAACAGGTGATGCAGGTGATGTACTTTTCACATTTGTCCTCTAGATGTCATGCAGCACTGCAAATGAGACTAGCAGTATCAACATACTACTGCACTGTAAATCTGAAAGATGATTTTGTTATTAAATGTTTACAGTATTCTATATAAATTACACTTCTCTGTGTTTTCTTTTCTTTTCGGGGTACTGCCATCAGAGCAATAACTGAAGGATGTGTTCCACAGATTTCTGGATTGTTTAGTAGTCATCCTCCTTTAATACCAAGTTGGTAGTAACTGACTCAACACCTATTAAAGTTATGGAGTCACTTAAGGGTGTATGTTATGACTGGTGAAGGATGACTCAGTACGCATAATTTGGGACCACCAGTGCTTATGAATTTAAGACCACTGTCTTTGTAATCAAGAGTTTATGGATTTCTGGGTTACTTAAATTCACATTCTTTTTGCTTTTTTGCTATTGTTGTCTTTGGTCATTTGTTTCACTGAACTTTCAATGGAGCGTGCACAGTGTAATACATACTGCCTGATTCATCTAGAAATGTAAAGTAACTGAGTAAATTATCAATTAATAAAATTAGCATATGGCCAGAAACACAAACATCTCAATAAATACACAAAGATTTAACTCGTTCTTTGAGGCTGTGGCTTAGTTCTGGGCTGCCCACTGGATTGTTTGTTTCGAGTTGGTGGTC
>JAMWET010006596.1:0-207500 GCA_024036415.1 Prochilodus magdalenae
CTGAATTTACAGCATATCTGCAGTTTTTCCTTCTTATCCAGATTTAAGGTAAGTAGGGGACTAGCAGTTTTAAAGCAGACCTCTCCAGCTGCTGTGTCGTTTGCAGGTGGAATCATGGGGCTGGTAGGAGGTCTAACTTTGGAATTCTTCTCTGTGTCCTGTGTTGCTGTTTGGTTCAGCCAGGAGCCTGCTGTGGCGAGCGCATATCTAGATGTCTGTGACAAGGGAGTTACCAAAACGATACCCCTGAAATCCCTTAAAAATGGAACCTAGAAAGAAGTCTTCTTTGTTGGCAGGGTCAGATTGGTGTCATACCAAAAAGAGAGCATCATTTTTCCAAAAACCCTCAGCTGGAGAAAGTGGAAATTTCTCCGGTACAAATCAACATACTCTCGTTCGAGGAAGGTGCATTTGAAGGTTTAGAGAAGCTGGCTATCATTGAGATTTCTCAGGAACAGTTCTGACCTCCACATACTACCCCTTGGACTTTTTAAAGATCTCCTTAACAACCTTAACACCTTAATTCTGAAATCAAACTAAACTTTTCAGAATGTAGAGAAGGGAAACACTGTTTTGAATGGAGTCCCCAGGTCTTGAAAAACTGGGCAGGCTGCATGATAATAAGATTTCATCAATTGAAGAGGGAGCATTTGATCACTTGCAGAATCTCCAAGAGCTTTTCATCTTGCAAAAAAACATCCTGCACATCTATTCCATCCATCCTTTTCTTTAATCTCAAAAAAACTGCAAGTCTTTCGGATATATGCACAACCAACCAGGTGACGTCCATGCCAGATGGAATGTTTTTGATAATCTCCAGTATATCTGAAGGAAATCTAGCTATACAAGGCAACAGAATCACACACTTACAGCCAAATTTGTTCCCACAGTAAAAAGAAACTGGCAAAACTGGTTTTTGGACAACAATCTCTTGACTGAACTGCCGCCCCGAGTCTATTTGTGTCCATTCTTCTGCACTACTGAAAACGTTTAACACCGCATCACAAATCAAGCTCAACCATGGTCGACTGCCTCTCTCGTCCCTTTTTGGAGCAAACCACAAAAAATACTCTGAACTGGCTGTCTATTAACAACAAACACACCCTCACAAGCTTACCATGCCAAGGTTTTTGGCCCCACTGAAGAAGCTGAAAAAAGTTTGCGAACCTGTTCTTTCTAATCAGGCTTTCAACATCATCTCTAGAGATACCTGTTCTTGAGGGCCTAGGATTAAGTAAGCACTTTCTGAATCTCACATGCTCTTCAGATAAAATATAGTATCGGAATCACTAAAAATCAGCGAACTTGGGGGGAACACAACTGCACAGGTCCACTTTCATTTCATGTCTGAACCTGGCAAGTACACCAAACAAACTAGGAATGTGCCCCCTGATCACCCGTCGCCCACCCAGAGACCTTGGTTTTTGACATCTCTTTTCTCCAAGAGAATCAAGCACACGCGTGCCTTTGGGTGAACGTATTGAAGATAACATAAACTGGGAAGCTGTGCCCGACTGCAAACTGCTGCTGCCATTCTATACCTGGATGAACGCAATATGAGGAGAATATAGCGCTCCTTGTCCTTATAGCCACCGACAGGGGCATGCTGTGACTACCCTCGAGGGATTGTGACGAACGGCCTAAGCTATTCGTTCTTTAATGAGTGCCGGATCAAAATATATGTCCCACAAACTTTAGAAACGTGAACCACCACCACACTCCGCTCACGAACTATCACTCCAGAGAACCACCACAACGGTCTACCAAACAACCACAACTGCTCCCTCTACAGTTCCATCAAAGTTTTCACAACATTACATATGCTCAAGGACTAACTGATGCTGACATTGAGTAAAAACATACACCACCGCAGCAAACATACACGATATACTGATTAACCTTACACTGAGCTAGTTTAACTTACCCCTATAGATTAGCTAACATTGGTCACTTGACTAAACATCAGTGTTGTTACATTCAGTTTCTAAAGCCCGGACTGCATTGTGTTGGGTAAACAAAATAAAATAAATTACCCCAAAAAAAACAACAAAAACCAGATAATTAATCTGTCAACCCAACGAAAAGAATAACACCCCCTTAAGCATTTGCGTTCCAAGGTATTTTCAGCTCCTTTGTTTTCATACAATGTTCATGGTGGTGAAACCTTTTTTTCTTTATCCTCTATCTACATCTTTTTTTTTTTTATTTTTCTTTTAGCACTGCACGCTGTTGTGATACCTGTTGTAACTTACACTGTAAATTCTTTGTGAATGCAGATTGTTCCATATTGTGGGAGAAAGGCAGGTTGTACATCTAAATGCACTTCATTGGTCTGATCATTTAATTTATTGACTGTTATTGGGATATAATTAGCATTGCAAGAAAATAATAAAGAAATCGCCCACTCTACCTTTAAAATCACTTATATGAATTTGGACGTTTGATCATTTTTGTTACTGCCAAAAGCATTGCAAATACACTGTATTTTTTTTTTAATAAACAATTGTCTGTGTCTTCAAATGCTCAAATGTATCAAGTATTTAAGCTTATCATTTATCAGATATTGCGGTAGCATCTCCGGGTGACTGTGCTAGACAAAACACCATGAAGAGGAATCTTACACAGTTCTTTAGGCTCATGACACTGAAATACAGTATAAGACTGCAGGGTTCACATTGTCCAGATGGTTAGATGGATAGCCCTCTTGTTCCAATAAAGTTTTTAAAATTTCATTTATACTACCATTTCATTCTCTTAGCACCTTTAGCAAAAAAGCAATATACATGAAATATGAAGTATTTTATTATTACATTTATTAGATTTATTAGATTATTATTACATTTAAAAAAAAAATATTTATTAAGCTTTTACTCTACTATTTTAGTTCTGAATACCCAGCAATGGTATACAAACAAATACACTATTGCCCTTCAATGCACATGTTAAAGGCAGCTCGGTCCAATCACTTTGCTAGTGTAATTTTTTATATTTAATGGAATAATGTATATTAGATTAGGGACAAATCCAGCTTCGTAAACAAAACCCATTTTAAAATAAAAACAAGTGCGTCTGCCATCCTATGCAGGTCAGTAAGTTTCTTCTCTTATCTCTGAAAGCAGAAAGTAAATGGCTCAAGTCTCTTATGCTGTACACTAGACATGCGCAAGGGCGAATGCTGGTGCAAGGAGATAAAAGTGCTGCGCAAGAGGACATGCTGTCATTCGACTCAAAATGGGCATTCTGAGATCACGTTGGAAAGGGAGCGTTTAAGGTAAAACTTCACTATTTCAAACTCTGCATATGCAAACACTTACTAACAACTCTTCAATCAATTTTATTCACTGCGAGAATATTCACTGTGAAAAAACAGGACCCAGGAAACCAATGAGTGTCAGTAAGAGTCATGTTAATTACACTGTATTAATTTTAATCTATGGTGACTTTATGTGTAGTTTCACTTTCCCATTTTCATGTATTACCCATACACATAAATATCGCTCAATATTGAGGAATACAAAAACACATATGTACCAGGAACTACTAGTGAACAATATTGTGCAATTAAACAAAAACAGTGTTGCCTAAAATGTTGGCAAAATGCTTTGTCCTCTGAATTTACATCATATCTGCAGTTTTCCTTCTTTCAGATTTTAAGGTAATTAGGGGACTAGCAGTTTTAAGCATGACCTCTCCAGCTTACTGTGTCGTTTGCAGGTGGAATCATGGTGCTGGGAGGAGGTCTATACTTTGGAATTCTTCTCTGTGTCCTGTGTTGCTGTTGTTCAGCCCAGGACCCTGCTGTGGAGCCATATCAAGATGTCTATGACAAGGGAGTTACAACGATACCCGAAATTCTGAAAGATGGAACCAAAGAAGTCTTCTTTGTTGGCAGTCAGATTGGTGTCATACCAAAAGGAGCATTTTCCAAAAACCCTCAGCTGGAGAAAGTGGAATTTCTCGGTACATCAACATACTCTGTTGAGGAAGGTGCATTTGAAGGTTTAGAGAAGCTGGCTATCATTGAGATTTCAGGAACAAGTCTGACCTCACTACCCCTTGGGCTTTTTAAAGATCTTAACAACCTTAACACCTTAATTCTGAAATCAAACAACTTTCAGAATGTAGAGAAGGGACTGTTTGATGGAGTCCCAGGTCTTGAAAAACTGCAGCTGCATGATAATAAGATTTCATCAATTGAAGAGGGAGCATTTGATCACTTGCAGAATCTCCAAGAGCTTCATCTTGCAAAAAACATCCTCACATCTATTTCATCATCCCTTTTCTCTAATCTCAAAAAACTGCAAGTCTTTCGGATATATGACAACCAGGTGACGTCCATGCCAGATGGAATTTTTGATAATCTCCAGAATCTGAAGGAAATAGCTATACAAGGCAACAGAATCACACACTTACAGCCAAATTTGTTCCCACATAAAAATAAACTGGCAAAACTGTTTTTGGACAACAATCTCTTGACTGAACTGCCCCCCGAGCTATTTGTGGAATTCTCTGCACTGAAAACGTTAACACTGCATCACAATCAGCTCACCAGTCTGCCCTCTGTCCTTTTTGGAGAAACACAAAAAATAACTGAACTGGCTCTAAACAACAACAACCTCACAAGCTTACCTGCCAAGGTTTTTGGCCCACTGAAGAAGCTGAAAAAGTTGGACCTGTCTTCTAATCAGTTTTCACATCTCTCTAGAGACTTTTTTGAGGGCCTGGAGAAACTTTCTGATCTTAATCTTCAGAAAAATAGTATCGAATCACTAAAATCAGAGGACTTTGAACAACTGCAGTCCCTTTCAACACTGAACCTGGCAAGAAACAAACTAAGTGCCCTACCCGGAGATGTTTTTGATTCTCTTCCAAAACTCAGCAAGGTGTATTTGAATAACAACCCCTGGAACTGCGACTGCAACCTGTTGCCATTCTATACCTGGATGAAAGCAAATGAGGAGAAGATACGCTCTTCCTCTCCAGAGGGTGCATGCTGTGAGTACCCTGAGGATTTGAAAGGCCAGGCTATTCTTTCTTTGAACGCAGATCAACTCATATGTCCCACAACTTTGCTGACCACCACCACTCCGCTCACGACTACTACTCCAACCACTACAACTCTACCAACAACCACAACTCTCCCAACCACTACAACTTTGGCTACCACAACGTCAACAACCACTGCTACGACAACACAAATTACCACCCAGTCTCCAACAACCACGACTTTACCAACAACAACAGTAACTACAACTCCACCTACCACCACTCCAGAAACTACTACGCCCACAACAACAACCACAGTGCCCACCACTACAGCAACAACCACAGTGCCCACCACTACAGCAACAACTAAAGTACCTACCACTACAGCAACGACCACAGTACCCACCACTACTGCATTGACCACAGTGCCCACCACTACAGCAACAACTAAAGTACCTACCACTACAGCAACGACCACAGTGCCCACCACTACAGCAACAACCACAATACCTACTACCACAGCAACGACCACTGTTCCCACCACTACAGCAACAACCACAGTGTCCACCACTACACCAATGACCACAGTGCCCACCACTACCGCAACAACCACAGTGCTCACTACCACAGCAACCACCACTGCGGCCACCACTACAGCAACGACCACAGTGCCCACCACAACAGCATTAACCACAGTACCCACAACTACAGTAACTACCACAATGCCAACCACTCCAGAACCAACAACAACCACAGCACCCACCACTACAGTAACGACCACAAGGCTGACCACCCCGAGGACTTTCATCTGTACTGGGTCCGACTACTCTCAGCATCAAGCCCTCTATTCCACCTCTCGAACTGACAGAGCCTCATCATGTAAGGCTCTGATGATTCCTTATGCTCTAATGTTGTTGCTAGAGATCTGCTGTTCAGTAGTACTGGCCAAGTTTACATATTCCCTGTACTGCTCTCTTGAGGAAAAAGAAAGATTTTACACTCGAGTCAACCTGACCCGCTTCTCCTATAAGAAGTCCATTATTCTGAGACCAGTCCAGGAGATTGAGACTGTGGCTTTATAAGAGAATCCTTAAACTGTCTATGTCTCTTTTGTTGTAACACTTATACAACAAGGATCATTTAGTTGCTTGTTTCAAGTATGTCACAGTAACAACATTTAATAGACATTGCAAAACAGCTGGCAGTAAAACATTAGAATAAAGTCTCCTCAGGTGTTTTAAGATTATTTATGTATTAAAGTAGTGTTAGTGTTAATGTGCTAAATAACTGTGATAATTAACTGTCTAAGTCTGTTGGTTTAAGGTATAACACAGAAGGGTTAAGACTATCCAGACATGTACAGAAGCTGATTTCATTTCAGATAATCTCCTACCCCCTCCTGCCCCAGCTTTCCTACCTAATTTTGTTGATTCCATGTTCTCTTAATGCATACATTGAAACCATTATTATATTCAATTTGTAATAATCTCTTCCTAAAGTATTATTTCTGAATTCGGTTTAGGATTGTTATATCATGTTGATCTCCTCTAGAATATGTTTAGTCTTTTGTCATTTTATGTTCTTGATTTCCTTGTTGAATTATGTATTCTGGAAGTGATATGGGAAAGCTAACAAACAAACAAAGGGTTAGAATGTAACATTTTATATACATAAAAAGTTGTTGTACATATGCATGTATAAGGCAGAATAATGCAGGTTTAAATAGGACACAGCATTATCATCTGTGAATTTTTGCAACTATAAGGGAGATGTCTGTTTTGTATCATAAAAGCTAAATTTTTCATCATTTGGTTTGAAATTCAAAGCATTTGAAGCAAAGTCTAAAGTCTGATCAAAAGAAGTCCATATTTTTGCACTGGTCTAGCAAAGGTACTATGTAAATGAAATATTTAGATTATATAAAATGTATTGTGCTTTATTTACTATTTCCCTTATTTGTGAAAAATAAATTTCCAATGTGTGATGCTCTCATTTTAATAATCATATTATTTTGGTGAATATATATATATATATATATATATATATATATATATATACATATATACATATACTCTGTAGTATATGTTTATATATTGAGGTTAGTTCACACCTGGCACAAATAAAATAGATTTGTATTGAATTACTTGTTTGCCATATTTTTTTATAGACAGTTACAACTAGCTCCTCTAACGTTCACAATTATCCCCTTGTTTTGGGTTAGTTGCACACATTTGCACACTGACACTTTTGGACAGAATTATTCATAGAATGTAGGCACTGAAAAGTTTATGTTCCTGTTTGTAGTCGACACATTTAGGTTGCTTTTGTAAAACAATACTTATCTTGTTCAAAAACAGCTTTAAAATTATTGAGTAGAAGCAAAATGTCTTGTATCCTATTTACCCACAGTGACGGTACAGGCCATGTAACTTCTGGGTCACTCCTATGCCATACCCTATTATGGATAAAGCATATGTTACCTATCAACTTAATGCTTCCCTTGAGCCTTTAATGTAGATATCATTTATTTCAGGTTTTTTCTCAGGAAACTCATGGAAAAAGCAGTTTGTGGGTTAAACATGACAGTTCATGTTATTAGAGAACATGTCTATTGCCCTTAAGAGGGACGTGTGTGTGTGTGTGTGTGTGTGTGTGTGTGTGTGTGTGTGTGTGTGTGTGTGTGTGCATGTGTGTGCATGTGTGTGTGTATCGGTGCTAATATGTCTGATACGGAACACTTTTCTTACATACAGTAATTTTCTTACCTTAAATATTAATGTGCATTTAGCCCAACCTTAGCATCTACCTTAAAATCCACGATGCCTGGACAGTGTATCAAAGCTGTTGTAATGTATTGTTTATTAGCACTTGTGATTATCTGTGTCTAATTAAAACAGGCATATGCTCAGTAAAACGGACAAACTTCTACCTGTGGACTTGTTGCTACAGTGTTTGGATTCGCAATTAGTAGTCCTAACATTGGCTAATAGCTAACAGCTAACCTAGTTAGTGAGTAAATGGATTGTATTCCAAAAGAGCAAGCACAGAAAAAGGATGATTTGGAGCCTTCCAATCCAATTTGGTTGAATGTTTTACCGGAAAGTGATCAACTGAGGTGTAACATCCCTCCCAGCTCTGACATCCAATTTGCAAGCTAAATACTTATGTAGGTCGGTGCCGACATAACCGGTATTAGTCGCAGGGTGCTAGTTTGCTTTATATTCTCATTAAGCATGTTAATGTTAGTGATGCAATTAGTTTACATTAATGTCATGTTGGACAGACAATCAAAACAGCAAAAATAAAGGTAAGACTGAAGTCGACTTCTTATTTGCCAGTTCCTTTTTCAAATTTTCCTGTACTACCTTAAATGGTGCTTTAGTTACATTCTCGTGCCCCAGCCAAACAGGAAGCCAACTTCAACCTTATTAAATAAAGTATCTTAATGACAGCAAAAGAACAGTCTGGAATATGGTTATAAATATGAGACTGATAGATCTCTCATTAGTCGGTATGTCTTTCATTCTTTTCTAAATATCAACGCTAATCATTAATTAGCAATGATATGATGTAATTGTTTACCTGCTGAGAGGATAACTGCAGGATTGGGGCTCCTTACAGCTAGAAACTGAGAAAGTATACTTATTTTATACTATTTCATTGTCAAAGAACTCTGAGAAGAACTTTCACTGTCAAAAGAATTTGTATTTACCACCAGCCAGGTTACGGGTGTAGGGGTGGGGGCATTATGCAAGGGCAAAGTACCCGGATGCGTTTCTCTCACACATTCTGTTTGGTTCACCTGCGATGTTATGCATTCCTTTTTTTTCTTGGTGGTGGAGCCATCTGTGTCTTCATTCCTGCATGACTGTTGATGACACGCACACACACTATTAGTTATTGTTGTCATTATTAATAACATAATGATGAGCGCTGGTTGGAGGCACCCTCTGTAAAAGGACCCAACAGAATCAGCACTGGATTTGAGAAATCGGGCGCTTCATTATATTAAGCACTGTATATATTAAGAGTTTTCTGCAGAAGAGTTCTTAGTCAAAGCATTTAAAATAAACACAGATTAGATACACAAGATTGTCGTCAAATACACTTCAGAACACATTTAGACCATGTTTGCAACAGTGTTGGCCACTTGGTGTCAGTGTTGTAGCATATATGTCTCCTAAACATAGCATCATAAATGTTTCAGGACTATAGTATTCCAGCCACTGCTCTCAAGCCCTGGGTATCTTCCAGCCTCCTCTCTCCTAGAAGTAAACTGTGAAGATGAAGTGGCCAATAGAAGTGCACAGAGTGTTTTGATCCAAGTCTTGTTAAAAATCTGGAAAGTACCAAGTTAAACACAGGAATAAATTATTGAAGATTATGCTCAGATGACACATCTTTAAGGGCCAGTAGATGTCACTCTTTTGACATAAATTAGGATGCTTTGAATCAACTCTTCTCTTAATAATTCCAGGAACAAAACATAACATAAAAGAGGAAATCAGTTTTTACATTCTTTGTCTGAGTAAAGAAATGGGCCAGTGGAAGCAGCAGTGGTCAGGCAAATGAGACTGGGATACATCCCAGAGCAGAGGGGACACTCACATCTCTGATGTATAAAGTCATGCAGATGCTCAAGAGCAGGTCAAAGGCCCTTCTCTGTAAACAGATCTGAAGAACTGTGGCAAATACTGCCAGTGTATTTGTCAACCAAAGCAACTAGTCAGTCTGAAAACTCACATATTTCACTATTATATTATATTATATTATATTATATTATATTATATTATATTATATTATATTATATTATATTATATTATATTATATTATATTATATTATATTATATTATATTATATTGCACACAGTGTATTATGTAAAAAGGTGGAAAGAATGGATAATGTGCAATGAATGGATTTGTTTCTGGGCCTATGTGATAGGTAAAGCATCCTAGATATGACTTATGTTTCTCCTATTCTCTCTGTCTAAAAAATGGACATGTTCATATGCAGAATTACTATGGTGACAACCGAAGGTATTTAGTAGCCATAGGAATGGCTGTGCAATGCATGCATATTTCATCTAGCCTCAGTGAAATGGAAAGAATAGAAAGCCCGGCTGCAATAGAACACTTACATTTTGTGATGCAAATGACATGGACAAAGAAGCGTTAGTGGTACAAAGCCTAAATTGATTAATTGAATTATTTCTGATGTTTGTGGTGACTGGTTTCTGAGCGGACTGCCTCAGAATGCATAAAATATCCCAGTAACCCAAGATAGGAAAACTGACATCTATGTCTGTATGTCTGTCTCTCTGTCTTACAGGAAATAGTTCCACATCTTAGTAAGGCACACAAAGGCACATAAATGTTCTGTGACCACAATTATTTATCAAGAATAAATAAATTAACTAATTAATAAAGCAACATTTTATGGGGAATTTCACTGTTTTTGTTTCCAAAATGTCTGCATAATTCAATCATTTAGTCAAAACAAATAATTCAGAGTGGTTTGCTGTGTAATGGTGACTTGTGGAGAAACTAGCAGGCAGTGCTTATAGTGCTGGTGATTAGACCGGATCTACAGTACAAATTATAGTCTTTAAACATCAAGCTCTGTCAATAATACTGACTTGATATATATTACATCAAACCGCCCTGAATGTTGGTGGATATTGGTTTGAAAACATCTAAATAACCCAGTGATATTAGCTAAAGACTGATGTGATCAGTGATGAATGATTTCCTTTTTAAAATGTTGTGCTATTCTGTAGTTGTTACTTTTGACTTTTAGCCCTGAAATGAGTGTCAGGAAAGTTTTACTCTGGGTGTTCACCTTCTAAAAGGTTCTACTTTCAGCAGAGTCCAAGTTGATTTTGACAGTGTTAAAGAGAGAAAGCAATTTCCCTTCAGTATCTTCTCACAGTGGAATATAGAACTCTGGATTCATTCTGGGCTTTTAGAAAAGATAATGCCATTTATTGGCTGTCCAATTAGCCGCTTGCTAAGGTCTAGCTGGGATCTCCTGAGGAGAGGTTACACAGCAGGGCCTCCCTCTGGTTTCTGCCACCATGTTCTGCAGCCTGAGGCCTAATCGAGTTATCATATCAACAAATCTCTCATCAGGGGCCCGTGCCTGACACCAGCAGAAAGAGAGGCCAGCCGTCGACTAATTTCCAGCAGCGGGATGCTGGAGCTCGCCCGCCAGGCAACATGAAGGGTACCTGTGGCCCCCTGGCCAAGCTGCTCTCCTTGTCCCACCGAGAAAGTCCTCATGCTGAGGCATGACAGAGTTCCCGTGGTCCTGCTGGAGGGGGAGGTCAGTGAAGATGGTTTCAGTGTACGGCAGGGAAGTCTTACCGAGAAACGTGTACAAAGGAGCATGGGACACAATGCAGTGACCATGCTGAGTGCAGAGGGGACCCCCTGTCGTCCTTAGAGGGGACTTGAGGTCAGGGGTTTTAGGGCTGGAGTGCTGCATCCCTGAGGAGGTTAATGTACTGGTAACGTGGGGTCAGAGGACAGTCTTCGTGCTTGTAGATCACTCAGGACAGCTCACCACAACCATGACTGAGGCACAAGATGTTGAATGAATGACCCCACTAAAAACTGTACTCCTGGGCCTAAAGCCTGTTATATTACGATTCTTCTTTGGGGCAATAATAATAAAGCACATAGTCAAATTTCATCACATTAGCTTAGCATTGACACCTTTAGCATTAAAAGATATATATATGTTTTGGTAGTTAGTATTTATTTTGGTAACAAATGTTGTTGGGGATTATTTTACCCTTATTACACTGCTATATGTTTCATAAAGTTACCTAAACTAATAATAAACCTAAACTATAGTATGCAGAAAAAATGCTTACCGTGGATATTTCACCTAAAACAATTCATATGTATGGAGTGATTTAGTCCTTGCTCGATTCCTTGAATGAGAACTATCTACTGTAAGACTCAAGTGAAGTTGTTAGCCTCCACTGAAAACATCTTCTGATTGGAAGAGATGGCACAATCAGGTTGAGTTTTGTTTAACCCTTTCTTCATAGTGCCTCAACCAAATATGCTATACCAAAAGGCTGAGCAGGAAGTTAAAGGGTTAAAACAGAGAAGCTATCTAAATAATGCCAATTCCTGCAGTAGAGCTATAGTAATAGTAGTACTGAAGTAGTATGTTAACTTTAAGTTTATGCCAATACAAGTGAACATTGATGACCATGTTAGATTACATGCAGGCAACTGAAGCTTGTTAAAGATACTTCCTGTATTATTTGAAGTTTGCTACAGAAATATTATGTACAAATTATGTACGTATACAGTATTTTACCATGTAGCAGTTTTACTGTGACTACTTCGGTAAAAAGCCCTGGCACTGAGTTGCCTTTGCCATTTTTCAGACTGAAATGGTCAGGGTAGACTATTACTTACATTCTCAGTCAGTGATGGTTTTGGGACTTCCTGTTGGGGCTAGATTGATTTTTTTCATAAAATTAAACTTAACCGTAGTAAACCAAAAGCGATTTGATTCCTCTGTCAGGTCCTATTAATGCTGGTAAGGCCTAACCTATGAAAGCGCTATCTTGGCTGTCTCTGCCCAAATACCATTGGGGGACAAAAATCTTCAGTCAGCATTTCACAAACGTATTTTAATGAAATGAGAGTTGTATACTACAATGCTGGAATTATCAGTCATGTGACTCATCTAACATGAGCAGCCTGATATATGGCAACTAGTTATTGGGAAGTCAGTGAGGACCGTCAGGTGACTGCTGAGATTAAAACTTTCAAATATTTTGACAACAGAAGAAGCAATGAGCAAGGCTTTGGCTCACCTATTCCCAGAGAGGTTACGAACACACTGTGCTATGCTTTGTATGTGTCCCATGAACGACTTATTCTGCAGATTTTAATCAGTGAAGCTCATCTTTCTCTGGCATGGAGAAGCGGCATGTTTACGTCCTCCTGGCTGATGCTGCATGTGGGCATGCGGCTGCAGATTCCCTGAGGGTAAAGAGGGTGTCAAGATAAGAAGATGGAACAGAGATGTGGCTTAGAGCATGTGCAAATGTTTGACAAAGCCTGTCACTAACTGTGCAGTTCCATACAGGCACACAGTAAGGCCACGGGTACTCAGACACATATAGAGTAACATCTGGACAAATGAACACGACTGTGTACAAATGTTTTGGTTCAAGATGGATGGGTAAAAATGTGCCAGGAGTCCAGGCAGTTTAATGTTTTGCTTAGTCCTTTAAGCAATAACTTCTGGGTCTTTATTTTATTTTTTTTTAAAAGTGCAGTTAAAGGGAATTTACTTTGGTTGAGAACCTTTTAATGGCTAAACAAAAATGGTTCTAAAAGTTCATTAAAAGATGATTTAGGGAAAGTGTTTCCAAAGTTTTCCAAAAACTGCTTCTCTGAATGCAGAAAATAAACAGCAAATAGAAGGAAATAGCTGAAATATGCTCTTCTATGACTATATGAGACACTTCCATACTCCCATACATTGCGGTGATCAGTTTTGGAGAATGTCTCTGATCCAGCTGGACACAACGCTAAAAGGATACATTATTGCTGAAAAGTGTTTCTTCAGTTATTTTTCTCCCCTCGGGCAAATTCACTGGAGGCAATAGGGCAGGTATAGTGAAAGCCCAGCTGGCAGGGTGCAATAGTGGTGTGACCCTTAACCTCGGCACACATATTATTCCAGTTTCAAGGAGGCCGCTGCAACAGCCATGGCAGCCTGCTGATCTCTACAATGCGGCCCTTTCCTCAAGCCACGTCTGGCAAAAAGGCCCCCTGGAGCTCCAGCCGCCATCCAGAGGCCTTTCAGTGTGCCCTGTTCGGCCACGGAGAAGATCCACAAAGGAAGGGGTGAATTGGAGAATCAGAGAGAGCTAGAAAGAGAGAGCAAAAGAGAGAGACTATGTATTGAAGAAGTTACAAGGGGAACAATAGACTTTAGACTCCATCTTAACCCACTACAGCATCTGTGGCCTGTCCTCTGCTCTGCACAGAGGATACAAATTGTGGTGGTGAAGGAAAAAGTATGTCTTCTTTTTTCCCCCCACTGTTGCTCGCGAGCAGTTGAACCACACCATAATCCTTTCAGATAGGATCACTGAAAAGGGTCACTGAATACATCATTCTGACGAAGTCTCTCAATTACCTGTTCATGGAGAGAGGTGACTTGAGGGCTTCCTTCTCAAGAAAAACGACTGTGCGACCGACGTTGCTGTGACAAGGACCAGATGGAATAGATGGCGGTATGTGCGGTGATGGGGGAGCCACATGCAAGGCCCAGACGTCTATTAGTAATTTCTCAAGGGCTTTCTGGCAGAAAGGCTGTCACTGCCTCTTTCTCTCTGGCCGTCCCACTGTCTCTGTGCCTTCCTCATCTGCGTCACGTATGTGGTAGACTCAAGCCGCAAGATGTACTGCACATAGGAAATCCCTTCATCTCCCTGACATCAATGTGAAAGACATTGTCGGGTATTATGATCAATGTAGATCCCACTCTACATTTCTACTGCCACCAGAAAGGCCTAATTCCACATTGGCTGCATTTGTAACGACCTAAGAGGATGTGGGATGACGTGGGAAGAAGCTGTCTGGCCTTAGAACATCAAGCTGCAAGTGTCTTTCCTGAGGAACCTTGAAAGCTGCTAATTGCAATAGCCTTAATTAAAAGACATTTACCTCTTTACAGTTAAGCGTGAATGAAAAGGAACGAATTGGGAACTCATATTAGCTATTTGTAAAGGTTTGTATGTATACTGAGAAGAGAGAAACCCACACAGATACCTATATAGACTATTGTGTCCCGGTTATAAGTGGGATCTCTTGAGACATGAATGCCTGTAAAAAAAAAAAAACGTTGCGCAATCAAGCATTAGCCCTTTCGCCCCCTTGGTGGTCTCTTCTTTGGCGTGCATTGCACGCCAGTGAACCAGGCTGTAATGTTCATTACCCTAACCCCAAGAGGGAGAACCAGCTTACCTTTGTCCACTCACAAAATGATTAGAGATGGCTGACCTGAAGGCACTGTTGGGTAGGTGAGTGGGGGAGAGGCTTGCCCTCTAAAACGATAATCTCTTGGATTGCTCTCCCCATGGTGCTCTTCATGTCTATTTCTCTTTTGGGTGGATAACAAGAGACGTAAGCTCCTTAACACTGAATTACAATTATTGGAGCCCAATCACAACGCTCTCTGTAATAGTGACCTCCTCTTCAGTCTCAGCCACTTCTGATGAAGTGCCTGTAATACGCATATAATCAATGTTTCATTGAGCTCCGAGAGATTTTCATTAAGGAGTTACTCACCGTGGTGTTTTTTATTGCATTCCTGTTCAGAGGGACTAAGAAACAGCTAATGCTTTTCTCTGCACAGTCATGCTGCAAGCCACTTGAAACACTGAAGGAGATAAAGAAACAGTCCTGGTTAACCAAGGACCCAAATATGCATCTTTTCCTGATATTGGGAGTGATGGATTTATAAAAGCAGTAAGGAAGTATTACAGAGAAGCCAACAAATGTAGAGAGACAGCCACTTGCTTTTGCAATAATATATGCACCAGGTTATCTGGAGTTTTTTTGTGTCTTCAGACACTTGTTACTCATAAAGTTCATATTGCAACCACAGACCCTCACTCTTTTACCTTTATGAATTAAATAATGGCTGGCTGCCACCATGTCATTGAAAATCTTTTAAAACTCATTAAAATGTTACATCACATACTATAGATATCTCTCCCTCTCTCTTTCTCAGACAGGTTCTACCTCTATCAGATAATAATAACAATAATATATATAATAATAATAATATACTCTAATATATATATATATACAGGGGTTGGACAATGAAACTGAAACACCTGGTTTTAGACCACAATCATTTATTAGTATGGTGTAGGGCCTCCTTTTGCGGCCAATACAGCGTCAGTTCGTCTTGGGAATGACATATACTGCGTCCTGCACAGTGGTCAGAGGGGTTTTAAGCCATTCTTCTTGCAGGATAGTGGCCAGGTCACTA
Organism: Prochilodus magdalenae; assembly: GCA_024036415.1. Lineage (NCBI taxonomy): Eukaryota > Metazoa > Chordata > Actinopteri > Characiformes > Prochilodontidae > Prochilodus > Prochilodus magdalenae. The sequence goes on from JAMWET010006596.1 coordinate 16,024, forward strand.
CGTGATGCTGGTGGAGGTTCGTCCTTCTTGGTGGTATGCTGACATTACCCTGGATACCGTGGCTCTTGATACATCACAAAGACTTGCTGTCTTGGTCACAGATGCGCCAGCAAGACGTGCACCAACAATTTGTCCTCTTTTGAACTCTGGTATGTCACCCATAATGTTGTGTGCATTGCAGTATTTTGAGCAGAACTGTCTCTTACCTGCTAACTGAACCTTCACACTCTGCTCTTACTGGTGCAATGTGCAATTAATGAAGATTGGCCACCAGGCTGGTCCAATTTAGCCATGAGACCTCCCACACTAAAATGACAGGTGTCAGTTTCACTGTCCAACCCCTATATATATATGTTTATATATTTTTTTAAGGTGTGTGTGGCAGTGACTAGTCTGTGGTGCCGTTTCACAGTATATGAAATATGTTATAAAATGAAGTATGTTATATTGGCTTTAATTATGTACTTACACATCGTTATTGGGATGTCTCTTATTTATTCCATGATGAGTCAGCGTAGACATTTGAATCATGTCAGTTTAAAGCACTCTTGTTTTCACACTCTAACAAAGACAAACTAGGAAAGTTGTGGCAGCTACATTGTACAGTTTTAAGTCACCTGTGATTGAAACCTCCTTAACTCTGTGTAATACCCCCACAAGCATGAATCACTGCTTCACTTCGATTTGGCATGGACTGAACTAACTGGAGTTTCTGGATATAGGCAATAACAATGTTCAGTCACTCATGCATCAAAGAATTGTGCTGTTGGGCCAGATTAACTGGATGCCTTCCCAGACCTAATTCGGAGGAGAATATCCTGTGGCCCAGGATTTTTGCCACTGCTGGACGACTGGTATGACGACACGCTTCCATACACCTGCAGATTTAGCTATATGCTGCACACTATGGTCTTGGGCACACCCAAATGCCATCATTCCTGTTTGCTCTTCTCAATCTATGAATCCCACCACATGCCCTGCAGGCATTTATAGCCTGATCATCCTTGTGCAATGCCATCTGTAGAAGCCTAAAGATGCTATCATCCTAAACATGTGATTTAATTCTAATTTTTTTGTCTGGTGAGCTTATGTATATGCACAGGTTCATACCTGTAGCATGAAATATATGTACGGCACATTATATTATCGTATAGTAGGAAAACTAGTTTGAGTCAGTTTAAGACATGTGATGCTATAATGCAGGTACAACCATCATGCCAGTATTATGACTGCATAAACAAACACTGAACACAAGACCAAAAAAAAAAACCTGAAACTGGTAGACATATTCATTTCATATAGATGCAGGTTTTATCATCAAGCATCTAAGTTGATCCTCATACATCGTCATTCATGCTAGATCATTTGAACAATGTCTTCCTGGGATCTTACCCCCATGAATACTTATACCAAGCCTTTTTTGGGGAGATGTATGATTGGTTCCTATAAGCACATCCTTCTCAGTCAAATAGAATTGAAGTTTTGGAAGAGACATAGCTGTCTAAGGCATAGTCAGTCACCCACCCCTACCCCACCCTAAACAAACCAAAGCCTAGAAAAAAAGTGTGAGCGAGCCAGCAGATGAGTAAAGTGCATCATATTCAGAGCACTGCAACAGAGGACTGTTTTACTTCAGTAGTGTTTATGTGGGGAGGCTTATGCGTTTGAAGCTATTGAGGCTGATGACATGGTGGATCATTAAGCTTGGTGCCTTTCTTTTGATGGTTTGTTTTTTTTCCCCCTTTTTCATCTGATCCAAAATCTCCAAGAAAAGAAAACGTTATTTTCCAGAGAGTTTCTTTATGCTGCCGGTAAAAAGTAGCGACAATGGGAAATTGACAGATGCTGGGCATGCCACTCAAACATCAATGCAATAAAGTGATTTAGGCCCGCAGTGTCTTAAGATAAAAATGAGGAACACTACAAAGTTAGCCCCATTTAAATGGCCCCCAAATGATTTTTTTTTCTTTTTATTCCTCTTTTCTCTCTTAATTACAATATGTTGGTGCTCTAATAGGATTGTCAACCACCAAGGAGTGAAGGCTTTAAAGAAATGCTTTCCAGTTGAAATGTGCCTTTGAGCACTGATTTTCCAGGGCTTTCTTGCTTCACTTTTAAGCTCGATCCAATTCGCCAGCCTTTTCACTGTAACTGGGATACAAATCCATGCCATTGCAGCTATCAGAGGCCCGCAACGAGCATGAAAAAGCTGCATTACATCGTGCTCTTTTCGGTGGGGCCATTTTGGCTCCTTCGTGAGCGGAGAGCCCATCCGTCACAATGTGGCCCACGTCGACCTGCCAAGAGACTCCGTTACTGGGATTTGTCATAGAAGAGTCACGAAATCTCAGTCGAGACAACGCTAGCAGCCATCGTTTTCATACCGCCCAGGCTCTCTCTATCTTATCACGGAAACGCCATTGTCATGCCGCTTGCCTGCCAGAGAGCCTACCCCAGGCCAGCCCTTAAAAAATTTAGACAGAAAAGAGAAAACCTTTAGCAAGGATGCACTCGGGTGATTTCTCAGTTAGCCAGCATGCCTGTTCCTTTTTCGCTCTCCCTGTTCTTCCAGCAGAAGGTTCCAGCAATTGTGGAGAGTAGTTCTCTTTTAGCCATGGTATTTTTGGGGTGCCAATGAAAGCGAGCGATAACCATCCCAGCCAAGGGCTACTAGCGCGCTTTGGCTCTGTCGGATGAGCATCTGAAGCTGCGCTCACGCCATCACCGCACCATCCGCCCTCCACTAGGCTTCCACAAAAGACACACATTTGCAGCCTTCCCCTGCAAATTCCCTTCCCTTTGTTGCAGAGGGGAAAATCGCATTCCCATGTTTCCTCGCTAAACCCGGAGGATCTTTAGTGCTGGTTCAGAAATAGATAGACCCAAAGCAGAGACAGATGTGGAGGGAGCAGAGAACTAAGAATGGCGTCTTCTGGCCTCCACTGTTACTTGTTACCTTAAAGACATTGGCCCACATGTGTGGTGCTGTTTAGCTGGATTCAGAAAGTCCTGCCCAGGACTGAAGCAGTTGAACGTTTAACATTTTTTGACAAGTTTGTGACAATGATTTTACAGTTTCGTTGCATTATTTGGTTCCCTAGTTCAAAATAACTGCTAATTCAGAAGAACCAGTGTGGTACATTGCCACGTGTTTTACATTACCAAGATTTAGGTGCTGCACTTAGGCTGCACATGTGGGATGAAGAGAAGCCCATACTAGCACCTCATTGAACTCAGAGTTGATGGAGGGCTCTGATAGGCTGAGCCTGCGAGCTGCTCCCTCAACTCGACAGCCCTGATGTGCAACTGAAAAGGAGGAAATGTAAGAAAATCATATTTTATGGGTCTTTCAAGGGTCTAGAGAATGGGAAACCACGCTTTGAGTGACTAATAGAAAGCAGGAGATCCCAGGGCTCTATGCTCTCCCAGATTGGCTGGCTAGAATTGAGCTACTGAAGCCCACCTTGAAGACCTGGCTGTTACCTCCAACACAGTTTTGTTTTCAATTTGAGGACGCTGTGGGGGAAACCTGGATACATTCCTGTCCAGGAAGAAGTGAGATGCCAAAAGAAACACTAAACTTTAAAAAATAAAGGTTAAAAATAAAGGTTCCTAAACGGTTCTTGGCTTGAATGTACTGTTCTAGGAACACCCATTAACTTGTCTAGAACCTTTACATTGCATAAAAAGGGTCTTCAGATTCGCATTTCACATTTATAGGTTCTTTAGAGGACCAAAGGTTGTTCCTCTATGGCATCACTCCAAATCCTTTCTGGCAGGAGTGTACCCAGACTAATGCCACACTACTGAGGAACATGCAAGATCCTATCCTAGATGAAACAAGCCAGAAAAGATCAGTAAGCAAGAACATGCTAATACCCAAGTATTAATATAGAGAGATTTGACTATGAGAGAGTATTATGTAGAAACATGTACAACAGCCTCAACTTGTCCGAAAGCAAACTACAACAAACACTGCCCCCTTTTCCAAAGCCCTAAAGGATTTGCCATGGATGCAATTACAATGGTGAGCAGGTCGGAGACTGAGGAGAGGAGAAATAAAAGAGCTGGTGTATTAGTCTAGCAAACCCCCCGATGACACCCTGTACTCAGACTCCAGACAGCCCACACATGGGCTTTCCATCCAGGGCCCGGCACGGCCTGTAAACGAGCTAGTAACCTCATTCGCTCACAGGCCACATGGGTGGAAGCACGCTGCAGCCTTTGATGGGACACCTGCAAAGAAATAGAATCTTTACTGCTGAATGCTGAAATGTGAGCCAATGTGAGAGAAGGACTAGAGGAAGAGAGAGGGTAAGAGTGTGTGTGTGTGTGTGGGCTGACAGCCAAATATGCTCCCCTTCGCCTTTGAAGATTATTATAGATGGTGTTAGTCAGCAGTGCATAAGGAGCTATTTTAACACTTACATCACTCTCCCCTCCAGCAGCACGAGCCATGCAGTAGACTCTGAGGGGGGCTTTCACTACCTCTCGAACACACCATTGTCGCTTCTTTCCTAACAGTTCTTTCTCCATATATTGCAATGAAACGAAAAAATCGAATACGCCAGGAGAGGCTGGGGGTTTCAGGGAATTCATCATGGTTAAGGGGTGTTTTAAAACATTTAGGGAGTGGCACCCCAATTATTTAATAAACCATTTGCTTTACTGGTATTAATCATAATAAGCACTTCTATTTGTTGTTTGGCAGCAAGGGTGCTATAGAGATTTCCCGTTTTTCACATTTTGAATGCATTGCATTAAGTTGTAGCTATATGAGTGGACAAAATGAGCTTCACCAGAATGTGGCTATTACTCTCAACACTTTACTGTTGCAGTTTTCATCACAAACATCTGGAAACATCCAGTGGGGGCTTCAATAATTGACATCCTGGATTATTAAGGACCCTGACAGTTTCCCACTTTGGTATTTGTTTTGTGAGTTTGTGAGTCATAGTATGTTTTGAACACTATCCGGCATAGTCTGCCAAAAGCATCCTCTATTGTTAACAGTACTGACCTTGTCCGTATCAGCAATGTGCTTTGCTTGTAACTAAAACTTTAGTCTCAACGTATGTCAGCGACATACAAAGTTATGATATGGCCAGTGTTTAAAATAGCTTATGTTTCCCAATGGAACTTGCCTGTAAACAAGCTGTCTGTGGACAAGAGAGCTACAGACATGGAGGCATGGTGTGTGAGCAGCTGGGCTTCAGGCTAGAATTATAGATGGTCTAATTGGTCAAACTAATAAAAAGCATTAGCAGTGCTAAATAAAATAACTCACTTATTATTGCTACATTATAGCACTAAGCGATATAGAATTCATGATGATGACCCACCACTATTCCGAGTCACTTTATGACAGTCTGGCATGACACTATTGAGGTGTTTGGCAATGTAGCTGTCGTCTTACCGGTCTGTGTTCAGGTAGTCCTGGGTTGTGCAGTCGTCTGCCAATGGTGCTGGCACTAACAGGAGGACTCATGGAGGGCATCACTGTTTGCTGAATGGTTCACTCTCTCCGTTGTTCATGTAGGTCTCACAGATCCTTCATGTTGCTGGCATGTTTTCTTCTAACCACTGCAGCCAACAGTGAGCCAAGGTAGTATCTGTACGACTAGTATGATGCATAGTACACTTATAAGACCATCCTGCTTGTCAGAGCTCTACAATGCGACCCCTCTTGTTTGTAAAGGATGCTACCATTACAGAAAGCATGCACAACCGGACAAACTTATATAGTCAGTCGGGTACAGCTAGAAGGCCCGTTCTTGCTTAAAGCACATGCATGACCATGTGAGAGACTTGAACCATTTGCATGTCTCATGATTCCAAACCTACCCAGTTTGATCCCTGTTGGTTGAGTCCTTCTGCATGCAACCATGTTTTTGATGATGAGTGTATCTCTAGTATATTGGACAGGGCTTAGCCAATCAGATTTCAGAACTGTAACTCTGCATTTTGCTTTTTTGTTTCTTAACCAACAAAGGCATGACTGCTTTCTTGTATAAATACCAAGACCTGCATGATTATTGGCTTAATTGTTAAAGAAGAAAAGGGAGACACAGCTTATAGTGAGTCGGCATGCTGTGGTCGCTCTGATCTGGAGGTCAGTCAAGTTAAACAAAGTCAGTCACATGTGTATGTGTGTGTTGCTGCTCAGTATAGAAAGCCTTGGAAAGTAAACAGGTTTTAAACCATGCTCTGTCGTTCACTGAGAAAAAAAGCCTGCCCCAGACTGAGGCCTGCAATTACACAGAACATAAACACAGGCTTGTGGATGGAGGAGTGCAGGTTAGTAAAGGGCCTCATGTTGAGCTGCCATGGGAATAACTCGGTCCTGGATGGCTGCATTCTAGCTAACAGGGCACATTACCTCATCTCCTCATGTTCACTATGTGAAATAAGGTCAAAGCTGGGCTTACTAGCTGTGCATTAGTAATAGCACCCAGAAATGGATACTTATAACTTAGACGACCATTAGTTGTTATTTTATAGTGTATTTCTTTTGAAGCACTATTACTCTCATAATGCTCACAATGCATATGAATACATTCAGTTTAGACTGCAAAAACTATAACTCGATTTTTAGAAATGACAAAAATGTCAAAAATTTATATATCGCCAGAATTCAATAATAATACAAATAATAAAAATAATATTAATAACAGGCACAAGTATGATATTGAAAGCCCAGAATTCTCATCCTCATATTTGGTACAGGGTCTTGGCTTGTTTTGATAAACTGCATGTGACAATTAATATATACAAATTACACCATGCTTCTGTTACAGCTGGCAGTAATATTCTTCTCATAAACCCCACTACCCGCTAGCTGTTATAGCTCTCCTGTATGGCCAATTCGATCCTCCCTCAGGGACATCCACCTCATATGGAGGTCCATGACCCTGAATGGAAGCAAAAGAGCCACCACAGAGCTAAAAACAATTACCAACTAAAGAGTGCCAAATCAGCCTCTTCATAGACAACAATATAATGACAGCCACTGTTATTTACTATAATGAATTGGGTCCCATTATGAGAACAGGGTCCTATGGGGACTACTTATTGAGGCTTTTGAATGCTCCCCCACTGAATACACGTCAGGGGATATAAAGGCCTCTCTAGGTTACACTGAAGATGTAGCTTTGTCGATAAAAGAGCTGGGCTAAGATCATATTTACACACCATTCATTCCCATTATAAAGCCTGTTCAGCCACATCCTATTTGGATAAGAGGAAAGGTGTGTGTGTGTGGTAGGGGGTGGGGTAGGGTGAGGGATGAGGTGGGGGGAATGGTGTGGATGTATACTGTATTCTCCAGAGTCAGTTCACAGAAAGGCTTGACTCTGGCATGGGAAAGCAAATAAGTGGGATTAACCATCTTCAAAGGTGCAGCGGAGTGAATGGAAGTGCACTGAGCCCACACAAAGGTGGAAGAGAGGGAAACACTCTCATGTGCTTATGCTGCAGTTAATGTAATAATACACACCAATGAACTTTTTTTTTTCAAAAGATTAAAATTAAATCTTCCATTTGGAGAAGTTTATATTTGCATTATGAGAAAGAATCCTGCACATTCTTGCTTTTTTAAATGCTGTCCTTACTCTCTCTCTCTGCCAGCCACAAGTCACAGGTTGGTACTAGACTTGGCATGAGAGCAATGCCTCTGTTGTGATACGTCTACTGAAATCTATGGGCAAATAGTTATATTGATCTCATGAGTTTTGAATGAAAAGGTTTGAATTGTAACACTTCAAAGCATCAAAATGCGGGCTACTTAAATGCTCTGCTACTGAACAGGAAGGAGAATAGAGCTGAAAAAATGACAGTGTGAGAGTGTGTGCATGTGCTATTTCAGGCTAGATTTACCAATACCTGGTGTTGCATCTGCGTAATTTCTTGTTTGTATAGTTGAAATTTATCTCTTATGTTGAAATCAAATTATACTGAATTTACTGAATTTGTTTTCAGAAACAAATCAGCAGTGCAGTATAGAATATTACACTGTGTAGCTGTGTCACAGAGATGGTCCACTAATTCTTTGTAACTACTTTAAACAGGTGATAAACAGGTAATGGAATAGTAATATTAGGGCAACAATTGTACTAAACTGTAAAAATGACTAATTGGTTTTTGGTAAATAATGCATTACCAGTTGTGGTGTTCCTTTAATAAAATAAATTGGAAAATTAAAGGTAATACACTATTTTTACTAATCAAGTTTAAAATAAATAACATAAAAATGTTTGCTTTCCAGTTAAATGAAAAAATGTGAGTAAGAGTGAACAGTCGATCAGTCATTATAACTAACATTTTTAATTATGTATGTAGGCACTTACCACATAACATCTGCTTGATCAATATAACACCTACATTTTTTTTTTAAATAATTGTTTATCAGCTTCTTTTACGCCAGTTGTTTTAAAAGTTGTTATTCCAATACAATTAAGTAATTCTGCTACAATGATGTGGTGTTAAAGCTGTAAAACAGTCATTCAGTTGGTTCTGCTTTTGTTTCTTTACTGTTTTGTATCTAAATGGTCAGGTACATACAAAGGTGTGGTCAGGTATGTATAAAGTTACAGGCTGTAAATAGGTTTTATTAGAACTGTAAAATAAAACTTACTTCTTTTCATTGTGTTTTTCAATTAGTGCACCTCACATCTGTTGATAATGTCCGTTCTCCAGGATAATGTGTTCTGTACATTATAATTATAATCACTAATGTTTCTATGAGAACATGATACATACATTTTGGACATTTGATCTAAATAGTTATTTCTTTAAATTTTTGATCATTTTAATTAATTTTAGACTGATTTTAAGCAATATCTTAAATATTTCTCCTATTATTTTTGAAAAAAGTTATTCTTGTCTTTAAGGCTATTTCTATATGATGTTACAGTAACTCTTTCCCCCATTTGTTCTTAAGTAAGGATAATAATTGCTCCACTAAACACTATGGTGTGTTTAAAAATTTTACAGAAAAGCTTTTAAAATCTTACCTCCATTTGTGATCCAGTGTGTCCATTTGTCTTATAATTACAATTAATATAACTGTGCCACAAATACATGCAGATTAGCCCAGCACATTTCCAATTATGTCAACAGGGTTGCCTTAACAGGGTTATAGCACCAAAATGTGGGATAGAAAAAAGGTAAGTCGTTGTATTTCTTTATGGGGCTGATTGCTCCAAATTTAGGGGTTAAATAGCTGACAAATAGAAAAATGTGCTTTAAATCATGAATCTCCCAGTACTTTAAAAAAAGGATTAGGTTTAAACTTGGTTTCCGGTCAAAATAATCAGCGTAATTAGAGGGAAATTCAAAAGAGGAAAAACTACAAACATATGTAAATATAATTACTGTCACTTTAATGAAACTGCTCAGCAAGTGATTTATTGGTCGGAACAGCTATTAGCTACCTACTTTGGTGATCTCATGCTTTTATATTTTTAGAGTTAGAAAAAGAAGAGGCTCTGCACTTTCTCCCTCAGTAACGTCTGGAAACAACAAAAGATAAGCAGAACTTATCCAGGAAGCTGCAGGCATGTATTGCATCAAATTCGACAACAAAATCAATATATTTCCAGGTATTTTTGGAGGACCCACCTCCAGGGAGTCAGATTAGGTCCATCATTACCCGTGGTCCGACACCAATGTCCTGAAATACCCTAGATTAAATTCACTGGTGCACCAAAATTCAGTGGAGGAATGTGTGGGAGGAATATGTTCGGTCTTCTTTTTGTAATTACAAGTGAAATTTTCACACAAGTGAAATTGTGCTGTCATTACAAAATGAAATTGGCTGACTAAAGGATTGGACACCCACACACACTGTGTTTTGTCTCTGGCAGTGTAAATCAGTCTTGAGCCAGGCATCTAGCTCAACAACTAACTCCGGTATCTTTTATTTGTCTCAACATTACACAATTACTGTCTGTCTAGGCTAAAAACTTTCCACGTATGCAGCTTCTCAGCTACTGTCAGCAGTCTGCAGCAGATCCTTTAGTCGGAGAATTTATTTCGTTTGCCTGTATACTTTGCCCATCCAATTTCAAACTCTAAGTAGCTTGCTGTTTGGTTTAGTTATACTCATTGGTGACAAGAAGAAAGGAGTCGTTTGATTAGCTGCCACATGTGCATTCTTTTCTTCAGAAGCAACATAGTCCAACTGATCACAACCGATTATCAGTACAGATGGTATTTGGCTAAGGAAGGTTTCAATTTAATGCACATGTTTGACCTCAAGTAATTCCTTCTAATTTATACAGCATATCCTCTTTATTTATGTCCACCTAGAATGTGGGCATAATCTAACAGTTCCTACATAAACTGGCACAAAGCACACAGTTACGGTATTTGACTTTTACTCAATTCATCAATGTACAAAAAACAATTACAACAACAACGGAAATCCCAGTAAGCTGCAGACCTCAGGAGCTTGTATGATAAATGCATATGAGGAACTTTCTAGAAGAGTCAGTCGCTCTCACAGAAGCATGCCGACCTTTTTTTCAGACGTTCATGCATGTGATTGTGTCCTCTCTTTTCGTGCATGCTTAGCAGTGCAGCTACAGCCATGGATATATCAACACACACACACACACACACTTAGCGGTTCTTTTCCATCAGGCAGTTGAGGAGAAAACGATACCACGGCACAAGGCATTTTGCACATGCCTTTCCGGACAGTTCCCACAGTTGCAGCCGTCTTAGACTGTGTGACCTTTGCCAGGAGTGCTGGCTGCCTCCTCTTAGTGCACACACACATACACCCTGACACACACTCTCCGCTCTGCTCTCCTTTCCTCCTCCTCCCTCGGTCCTGCGGTTTGGACAGCTGCGGCCAAGCTGGCCGTCTCGCTCGTGGAAAACATCCGCCACACATGGAGCCTCACACTGCAGATACACCACCTCTGACAGACTCTGGGAGAGAGAGATGATATGTGTGTGTGTGTGTGTGTGTGTGTGTGTGTCTACTTATGGCACACATAAGTAGACATGAACGCAGACACATGCACACACATGCACATATCGTCTCCTTCTCACGGAGTTCTGTACATGTGTGTGGGTGGGTGTGTACGCGTGCATGTAAGTCTGTGTCGGTGCAAGTCTGCAGTTTGGGCCATAAACACCAAACAAACAAACAAACAAAAAACGAACAAAAGATTCCACCTCTGTGATGCTCAAATGCTAACTAGTGCTAGTGCCACTATAGGATTTTGGCAGTATCTGGCATATTGCTTAGTACTATATACCATGAACATTTGGGGGATGTTTTAGATGAAACATTTATTTGCAAAATTTTTCATGTATTTTTCCTGGTAGCGGTTCTACATTGACTGCTTTAGTAAAGGGCAAAGAGCTGTTGCTGCTGTTTGGGAATTTAGGAAAGTTGGGAAATTTTGAGGGGAATTTTTGAAAATGAGCACAAAAAGAAGTTTGAATATCACTAAAGCTGAATAAAACACTACGACATTTTGTATTACCAGAAACAAGCTGAATAGGGGTGCCACAGATTTCAGCCCTCATTAGGTGGTACAAGCAAAGGCATCATCGAACTTCAAAGAACATGGCTATAAAAACAAATGCAAATTGGCTGTAAAAAAAAAATGTATCTTTCAGTCTTGCTGGTTTTGATGCAGCCCCTAATCTTGGTAGCCTATGCCATCTACGTTTGTTTGCATACCTGCATTGGATGAAAACATCTTTAATTCACATGTAATTGGTTTTTGAAATTTGACATTTCTTATCTTTTTTCTCAGAGTTGATCCCACCCACCAGAAAATATAATTGGCTGAATCCACTGACAGTTCAGCAGCTCATTTGACACATTAGGTCTAGCTTCTGAAGCCCTAACCAATAGAAGAGCTAGCTTGTCTGAATGTGTCAAAATAACAGTCCAGCATTTCATGTAGGGAAGAGCTTAGTAGTGGGCCACGGTGAGTGTTCAGCATTGCCCAATGGATAACTGTCTGTCATCAGATATACAATCTCTGCTGTCAGCCCACTGATATAGTATAACTTAACATTGCTGGAAAGCCCACCAGAAAAACTCCAATTAAGCATGCAGATGTGTGTCACGTGAGCGAAGAACACATTATATGCAGTAACATTAAACATCACCTCCTATAAATAAATCACAGTTCTGTTAGCTAACAATTGCTCTTCACTAATCCATTTGTTGGGCTTGTATGTTCCTTTGGACTGAGGATGTAAAAAAAGCTTGAACTTGAGGAATCCGGAGGTGGGTTTTAAAGAGAGATCCGCTAGTTAGCGGCAGATTTCACTTCAATCCAGCACCAAAAGACATTCCTAGACGTGTGTTCTTGTAAGGGGATCACTACTTGCCTTGCAAGGCTAAGACTAGCATGGTCTCCTTTACTTGTTTAAGGTGGACGGGCACGAGGATACAGGAAGTTAGCACCTTTGGCCACAACAAACATTTAATAATATTTTCATTGCCATTGAAATCTTTGGAGAAGCTAGCATCTCCAAAGTGGGAGTAGGCTAAGCTCCTCCAGGATCACCCATAGCTACGCCCCATGTCCGTGTACATGTGTGTTTGCTTGTGTTTGTATGTGCATATGCATGTGAGTGTACTGAGATTCTATGTGTGTGCGTGCCTAATGTGTGGGTTGCACTTTTTCCCAACCCTGAGGACACGTCTGCCTGCCTCCCTCCGTCCCACATCATCCAGTTCTGTTCACACACACACACACCCATGCGCACACACACACACACACACACGTCCCAGGGTTCATAGGCCTAATCCCCTGCAGCATGGATCCAATTTAAGGCCTCCCCACCGTCAGAATGTGGAACATAAACAGGCCGAGGTTACACGCTGCAGTCCTGCGCCTGGGCCCGGGCCTTCAGCCAACTCGCCCCTTCTGAGACTGCTTCACTCCTTCAGCTGGACTCACTCCACAAGCTTTTTTCACTTAGGTAGCACAGCCTGTTTTTTTTCCCGTAACACACTCTCGCTGCTTAAGAAGGTGATTTTATGCCTTAACTCCCTCTCAAGGCCTCTCAGTTTCACTCTGTGGCTCAGCCAGACTTGCCTCTTGTTTCCTCACCTCTGCTTGTTCCCAATGAACATAATATACAGTATATAATATCATGACATTTCATCATTTTTGCTGTATGAAGAGATGCCGGGTAGATGGCTAGCAAAATCCCATCATTGAAACTGGCTTAGGTGCTTATTTAGTAAGGAAGCTGTAAGTAAGTTACACTTTTTTTTTAAAAGTTTTTGTGTCTCAATCATCGGGACATCTAATGGTATCATATTGGGAGGGTGAAGACTAGGACATGCTTCCTCTGAGGCATGTGAAAGCAGCCAATGCATCTCTTCAAGCTGCCTTTAACGTCATTGGAGAGCTTAGAATGCTCGCAGAATAACACTGACTGCCAATTCCAACAGCCATCATGTTGGCTACCATTATATCTAATGACAGAGGACGAGCCACCTCACACACTAAACAAGAACAATGTCAATTGTGTTCTTTTAGACCCCCAGCAATGGTTGGTTGTGGCATCACCAGGGTCTGAACTTGTGATCTCCCAATAATGTAGGGCCATTAAGCAGTACACTTTTTTTCTATGTGTATATATTTGGTGAATGGATCAACAGAAATATATCCTAGAAAGAGAATTGCATTAAGTTATTGTATCTCCAAAATGGTAAGTTTACAGGAGAGAGCAAAAACTTTCCTCACTTACAATGCAAGTCAATATAAAGTGGCTTTATTCAAAGCATTTTAGGAGCATTTCTATTGGTCAGTTTGTTGTTCTGTTGGTCAAATTATTCCTATTCCTATTTTCTGATGCAGAAAAGTAAAATCACCAAAAATTATAATCACAATGATACATGTTTTCTTTGGACAGCAATGATATATTAACATTATGACATTTTGTGTACTCCTACAAACTTACCATATTGGAAATACCACATTTTGGAATATATGAAAGGTTCTTTTTCCTCTTATCATTTATTTATACAGACTTTTGGCATTTACAACATCATTTTACCAGTATAATAATTGCTTCATATACATTGCAAACATGTATGAATTATATTCAGTTTGTAGAAAGAACCTTAAAAGCTTTGAACCAGTTTGGTGCAATAGAAAGGTCACAGCCTTTTGACCTCTTCTTCCTATCTAGAGATCTGGTGTATTCCAAAGACCCACTGAACGCAAAACTAAAAGGTGATAAAGCCTTGATAAAAGCCGTACAGAGGAAACGCAGCTCCACAAGCTGTTGATATAAAAAGATCAAACCGATCGCTTGTGAGAGATTCTCTCCTCCGCGCGGCCTGCTCTGAAGTGCGGGTCATATCGTACCGAGGCTACAGCGGCACCCGGTGGGACCTCAGCCCTTCTGGATCAGATACAAGCTGCTCTAGCACAATCCCATCAAAACCAGCCTCATCCCACCACTATATACCCATGCAGCCCCTACGGGGGGCCTTCACTCTGAGGTGCTGCACTCCTAAACTCACCCATCTCTCAGAGAGCGCCTGGGAAAAAAAAAAACAGAAGAAAATGCTAAGTTGAAAAGCGGCTAGCTTTTTGCTTAGAGCGCTCAGCTTAAGCCTCCCTTGTGCCAAGAGCTTTCATCATTTAGAAGTCTGGTGCTTGTATCATACCTCCTAGCCCTAGGCAGCCGAAGCACCACTCGTTTTCACCACACACAGTAGGCTGCTTTCATGCAAAACAACCTCTGGAGCAATCCATGTCCAGGTTTTAAGGGTTCGTCTGCTTTTGTTTCCAAGACTTGGATCTTAAAAATAATATTTGTGATTATGTAATCTCCAGTGATCTTTCTAAAGGAGGTTTGGATGCTGGCAGAATTATGACCTTTGATGTGTGTGTCTTGCATCATTGCTGGTATGTGCACATTTCAAAGACTCAATATCATGTCCAGAAGCTCTTTGAGCTGTACTTCAGAAAATTAAGATGCTGTATATAAATAAATCTGCCTACTTTTGTGGTTACAAGTGCCAAACAAAAAGAATGAGTGCCAAGAACGGGGATGATGCTGACTTGAGTATGGCCACCACAAGACTTTGTAGAAAAAAATTAGCCCTCTGATCAGTCCTGTACAGTTTAATAGTGTTTTCCAGTAGATAAAGTGGTAGAAGTGGGAAAGAAAAACAGCTTGTGGTAGAACACAGGAAAATATCTTTGAGAGGAGTCAACAGTAAAACCAAGTTCAAAAAGAAAAAAACTTTTTAGAAGAAAAAATATGGAAAATAAGATATATATATTTATACTGAGATTTATACGGAGGTCTGTGAGATCTGTGATGATAAATCAGTAGATAGCAGGTAGTCTAAATTAAGACATGGTAGGGCAGGACTTTGTGTCACCCAGGGGCAAGGATGCAGTATGGTTTAGCACTGAGGTCACAGAACCATCTGTGCAAAAACTGTGCAAAGTGAGTGCAGGCCCTGGAAATTTTCTAATCTCTGTGTGTAGACCTCGACAGCAAGGCCATAATGCACTGACGGAGATACATGAATTTACAAAGGTGGAGAGAATAAGTTCAATTCTATAGGAACCAGATGATGCTGGTAGGTTTGCCAGGGCTGAATAAACCTTATGGGAATTAAGGTCATGTATACTTCAGCAGACTTCAAATAAAATTCAAGTTTATTTTACATAAATAATGCAAAGAATATTCCTGTTTTGGGATTTAAATACTTTACTCACCAAAACACTCTGTCTGATGACAAAAAGGTTTTCACACAAAAATATGGAACCAGAATTCTTAATTTGCATATTCTTATGTCAGCAATTTCAATTCTCATTCTTGTTACTCATACATTCAATATTTAAGAATGGTGGAGAAGAAATTACACAGTGAAATAACACAGATGGAATTGTTATTGTCTTCAGTATATTACTGTCTCATTATGTCTATTAATGTATGTCTTGCGTTCATCTATTTTATGTTTACTGTTTAATATATTCAATATACTCATGTTTTTGTTTTTTAGTTGCAATCTATTTACAGTTAAATGTTTATGTGCTGCAGCATGGGTCAGAGAGTAACGCAGTTTCAATCCTTTGTATGTCATGTACATATTGACTACTTGACAAAAGTGAGGCAACTGGTTTTCCAACTTTTCATTAGGAAACAGAACATAATAGAAATTACAATGTAGTCTAAAGATCTAAGACTAATCTAACTAATCAGCTAATTAAGATCTTGGTAATTAGCTGATGAGTTAAATCAGACGTTCTAGAGAAGGAAAAGCATGAGGCTGTGTATAACCGCAACTCTTTGGGAATGTTAAAGCTGTTTAGACTGCCAAATATTTTCCAAAGTAAAACTTTGGTGGAGTTTATTCTCATGAGTGGGATACAATTGCACTGGTTTACCACAGCAGGATAGCATTGCAGGTAGTGGAAACCGGAATGTTATTTATGCAAAGAATAGAGCCAAGATGAACGGATATGAGCCACTACTACTAGGCCTCACAATAAAAGTACGAAGCAAAACTTTAGTTCTTTAGTATTAAACAAGCAAAATACGCTCCTTAGTACTAAACATGTACAAAACACTACTTAGTACTAAACATGTACAATACGCTCTTTAGTACTAAACATGTACAATACGCTCTTTAGTACTAAACATGTACAATACGCTCCTTAGTACTAAACATGTACAATAGGCTCCTTAGTACTAAACATGTACAATACGCTCTTTAGTACTAAACATGTACAATAGGCTCTTTAGTACTAAACATGTACAATAGGCTCTTTAGTACTAAACAAGCAAAATACGCTCCTTAGTACTAAACATGTACAATACACTACTTAGTACTAAACATGTACAATAGGCTCTTTACTACTAAACATGTACAATACGCTCCTTAGTACTAAACATGTACAATAGGCTCCTTAGTACTAAACATGTACAATACACTACTTAGTACTAAACATGTACAATACGCTCTTTAGTACTAAACATGTACAATACGCTCCTTAGTACTAAACATGTACAATAGGCTCTTTACTACTAAACATGTACAATACGCTCCTTAGTACTAAACATGTACAATACGCTCTTTAGTACTAAACATGTACAATACGCTCCTTAGTACTAAACATGTACAATACGCTCTTTAGTACTAAACATGTACAATACGCTCCTTAGTACTAAACATGTACAATAGGCTCTTTAGTACTAAACATGTACAATAAGCTCTTTAGTACTAAACATGTACAATACGCTCTTTAGTACTAAACATGTACAATAAGCTCTTTAGTACTAAACATGTACAATAGGCTCTTTAGTACTAAACATGTACAATAGGCTCTTTAGTACTAAACATGTACAATAAGCTCTTTAGTACTAAACATGTACAATAGGCTCTTTAGTACTAAACATGTACAATAAGCTCTTTAGTACTAAACATGTACAATAGGCTCTTTAGTACTAAACATGTACAATACGCTCTTTAGTACTAAACATGTACAATACGCTCCTTAGTACTAAACATGTACAATACGCTCCTTAGTACTAAACATGTACAATAGGCTCTTTAGTACTAAACATGTACAATACGCTCCTTAGTACTAAACATGTACAATAGGCTCTTTACTACTAAACATGTACAATACGCTCCTTAGTACTAAACATGTACAATACGCTCTTTAGTACTAAACATGTACAATACGCTCCTTAGTACTAAACATGTACAATACGCTCTTTAGTACTAAACATGTACAATACGCTCCTTAGTACTAAACATGTACAATAGGCTCTTTAGTACTAAACATGTACAATAAGCTCTTTAGTACTAAACATGTACAATACGCTCTTTAGTACTAAACATGTACAATAGGCTCCTTAGTACTAAACATGTACAATAGGCTCTTTAGTACTAAACATGTACAATAGGCTCTTTAGTACTAAACATGTACAATAGGCTCTTTAGTACTAAACATGTACAATAGGCTCTTTAGTACTAAACATGTACAATAAGCTCTTTAGTACTAAACATGTACAATAGGCTCTTTAGTACTAAACATGTACAATATGCTCTTTAGTACTAAACATGTACAATAGGCTCTTTAGTACTAAACATGTACAATAGGCTCTTTAGTACTAAACATGTACAATAGGCTCTTTAGTACTAAACATGTACAATACGCTCTTTAGTACTAAACATGTACAATAAGCTCTTTAGTACTAAACATGTACAATACGCTCTTTAGTACTAAACATGTACAATACGCTCTTTAGTACTAAACATGTACAATAGGCTCTTTAGTACTTAACATGTACAATACACTCTTTAGTACTAAACATGTACAATACGCTCCTTAGTACTAACCATGTACAATACGCTCTTTAGTACTAAACATGAACAACACGCTCTTTAGTACTAAACATATACAATACGCTCTTTAGTACTAAACATGTACAATAGGCTCCTTAGTACTAAACATGTACAATACACTCTTTAGTACTAAACATGTACAATAGGCTCTTTAGTACTAAACATATACAATAGGCTCTTTAGTACTAAACATGTACAATACACTCCTTAGTACTAAACATGTACAATAGGCTCTTTAGTACTAAACATATACAATACACTCCTTAGTACTAAACATGTACAATACACTCTTTAGTACTAAACATGTACAATAGGCTCTTTAGTACTAAACATATACAATAGGCTCTTTAGTACTAAACATGTACAATAGGCTCCTTAGTACTAAACATGTACAATACACTCTTTAGTACTAAACATGTACAATAGGCTCTTTAGTACTAAACATATACAATAGGCTCTTTAGTACTAAACATGTACAACACGCTCTTTAGTACTAAACATATACAATACGCTCTTTAGTACTAAACATGTACAATAGGCTCCTTAGTACTAAACATGTACAATACACTCTTTAGTACTAAACATGTACAATAGGCTCTTTAGTACTAAACATATACAATAGGCTCTTTAGTACTAAACATGTACAATACACTCCTTAGTACTAAACATGTACAATAGGCTCTTTAGTACTAAACATGTACAATAGGCTCCTTAGTACTAAACATGTACAATACACTCTTTAGTACTAAACATGTACAATAGGCTCTTTAGTACTAAACATATACAATAGGCTCTTTAGTACTAAACATGTACAATACACTCCTTAGTACTAAACATGTACAATAGGCTCTTTAGTACTAAACATGTACAATACACTCCTTAGTACTAAACATGTACAATAGGCTCTTTAGTACTAAACATGTACAATAGGCTCTTTAGTACTAAACATGTACAATAGGCTCTTTAGTACTAAACATGTACAATAAGCTCTTTAGTACTAAACATGTACAATAGGCTCTTTAGTACTAAACATGTACAATAGGCTCCTTAGTACTAAACATGTACAATACGCTCCTGGTTGTCATGGTTGAATAGACTTGCAGACTAAATTATGAATTTGAGAAGAAACAAATAAAAAATATGCAGATCGACAAACTAATGAAGTAGATAATAAACAGAAGAACAGACAAACACTTCCGGTGTATGGATAAACGAATGAAGGGGTAATCGGCAGCTGCGGACAGGTGACCTAGCTTGGAAGATATTGATAATGCTGAGTTAGCTTTAGCTTGCCAAGTGTCTCTGACTCTAACACTGTTTTGTGTGAACGAGGTAAGAGCCATCTGCCTGATGATTAATTAGGAACTGCTTACAGAAGTGTTACCCAAGATTAGGGCCGTCCAGTTTACATCAAGAAGAAATAAATATGGTAAAATGTAAGGCGATAAAAACTCATAATTTGTACATCTATATTGTGATTCAGAGGAATAACATTAACTTCATTAGAGAGCAAAAAACAGATTTAGGTTCTCTGGGGCTTTACTAAACACCATTTCTAAAAGAAAGTCACCTAACCTTTGGTAAGAAAGTCATCCTGACTGTGGACATCTAGTTCTGAATGCAATAAAAATGTTCAGCCAGACTCTCAGACAATACCTAACGTGCAAAATAATAAAATTCAGGCCTATGCACTCGTTAAGACATGAGTTTCAAGAGCTTCAGTTCAGATATGATAAATGTCCTTATTTGTGGTGCCCTATAGGTTCAACAGTGCCTGCACAGCAGGGAATAAAAGGCACCCCGCTAAGGGTTCTGGGAACACCCCATATGTTGGGCCTCTGTACCCCTTGGTGTGGTTCTGAGGGTGGCACTTCACATGGGTTAGACTGAGACTATAAGCTCTTAGCTATAAGTGTCCATTATAAAGGGCTTCTCTCTTTCTTTCTTACATTGAATGGATATGCAGATCATTTATATGATCATTTATATGATCATTTATATGATTATGCTCTAGAAGATTTAATTAAAATAGAATTTAAATAGGGAATTTAAATAAATGGAGTGTGTCTGTGTTTTAGTTCCTATTCATCAAGAAGAGTATACTTCTTTTTCCATAGAGTGCAAGTGTTGCTCAGCTTTCAACAACTACAAAAGCTTGGCCTTCAATTTGTGATGTACATTTTGTACATTTATGTGTTGTGTAACACTTGTGTCGAACATTACAAAGTTTCAGAAATGTATTCCATGTGGTACATTTGGTCTGTTTCATATCCCTCAAAATTATGAGATGGGAACTGGATCTGGGTTTGTATGCGCTATGGAGGAATATCTATATGAAAGATTTTATATTGAATGATGGAATGGAGCTCCACAAGGACATGTCACTTTACCTGAGAGACCTTCATTGGCAAACTTAGCGAAACTTACCAAATAAAATTGTTCTGCTAGACCATATGTCCAAATATATCCTAACACTAACCAGTGATTCAGCTACTTTAAGGTGCACTTATTGACTGGTGTTCATCTATGCACTCAGTTTATATAATCTCTTAATAAAGTTATTAGGTTTAAGGAAACACCACATTTTCTATGTGTTGGAGTGATGTTCGATCCAGAACTAATCATCCAATATCAGTAGCTGTCCTCGCTAATGCTCTTGTGGCAGTCTGCAGTCAAATTCTCACAGCAATGTTTCAACATCTGGTGTAAAAGATTGTTACTGGAAAAAAAGAGTGGGGTGGGGGGGAGGCTCCCTAATAATACCCAGAAGAAATGTTAGATGACCAGACCCGGACAAAGAGTCTGTTTATGTTTTGTTTACAGAGACGCTGAGGAAATTTTGTAACAAAAATACATTCATAATTGTTATTTTAGTTTATGATCTGTTTATGCTACTGAAAGACATGGAAGCTGGAATAAAGGTCCCTTAGATATATACTCAGTATGACATGGACCGACTAACCCTTGTGAGCTGGTCAGTGGGACGTTTTTGATTAATGGTCCATTGCATCAATCTCTCCGATACCTGCCACAACCAAGAAGGAACAAAAATGGAGGGCCGTGGCAGAACTAACTTAATTCTTGTCATCCGCCCCTTTGCAAGGTATGGGAAAAATAGCGAGGTCTGAAGTTTTGGGGATGAGAGAAGTGGCCTGAATGGGGAAAAAGGAGAAAGGGGCTGAAAGGAAAAGGAACTTAGTCAATGGAAAGGGGTTGGAATGGATGAATAAACCGATCCCCCCATCCGTAGTGTTGATATTTCCCTCAATGGCTCCTTCTAAAGTGAGCATTTTAAGCCATCCCGACACACTAAATTTGCCCATTGTGCTGGGAGAGGCCCCTGGCTGTCGAGAGGCTAGGTGAGGAGACACTGGGGGCAGATGGAACCTGCCCATCACCTCAATGGCCTCTTTCTACCCTAGAGTCTACCCCCTTGTCCCTCGCTGCCATTCACTCGGCCCAGTGGGAACATCTCTGGACCCAGTGCTTTGGGAGCAGTCCCATATAATGAGCCCCTCCGGCGAGGTTGAATGTGGCCCTATTGTTCTGCCCAGGGCCATTAAACCACCTCCTGGGCAAACAAGAGCGTCCCTCTTCCTTTATGGGGGCCGAAGAGGCAACAAAGAGAGGAGCCATCGAGACAGAGAGGGGCTGGCCTTTGTTTGGTGTCTTCAATGGCCAGGCTGGGAAGGGGAGGCTCCTGTTTGGTCTTTAGCGCGTCCATATTGCCGGACACTGTTGTTTGGCAAAACGGAGATGTGAACTTAATTGACTGAGTGGCCCCCAAACGCCCAGCAACAAATAACTGGAGGAGAGATGGAAAAGGTATCCTTTATCAGAAAGGTAGAACTTTATTCCCCAGTGATGAAATCCAAGCCAACTTGGAACAGAAAAGTTTAAGGAAAATGATCTGTACTGAATATGCTTCACCTCAGTGGTGCTGATAGAAGAAAACAACACTAACGTCACTCTGAAAGACGTTTTAACATTTCCTTCATTTTAACATTATTAGAGGAATTTTTATGTATTCAGTCACCCTTGACCGATTGTGCCTCACTCTGTGTTTGACAAACCCAAAGAAAATATTCCAAGATCTCTGGAATTGCATGTGAGCCGATGTTATATCGTCGCTGTCAGATGAAAAACATGTATCTCCATTTTTGTCCATTTTGACTTTTATACATCATTTAATCACAACCGCTGCCGTTTACACCCTGTGTGAACTGCATAATGAATGGACCAACAGAATTGGCCCAAAAGTCTTTGGAAAGACGTCTGGTTCCATTGACTTACATTACAATTGAATTAGGTTTTTGGCCTCTCCTGTAAAGTTGTCATTTTGGAGATACATGTTTTTCTTTGGACAGCGACGATATGCAAAAACAAACTTTGTTACCAGCAAAACCTGTATTTCTGAAGAGTTGTCCTCTTTGCCCTGAGAGCTCAACATCGACCCACACTGTAACCTGCATCAGTAATTAGCTTTGGAGACCACTGAGGTTGCAGGGCTATGGCGGGGAGAGATGTGGCTTCCTAAGGAGAGGCTAAGGAGCAGAAGCAAGGCCTCCCTCCATTCCACTGGCTCTTTGCCACCATGTCCTGCAGCCCGAGGCCTAATCGAGTTATCATATCAACAAATCTCTCATCAGGGGCCCGCGCCTGACACCAGCAGAAAGAGAGGCCAGCCGACGACTAATTTTCAGCAGCGGGACGCTGGAGCTCGCCTGCTAAGCAGGATGAAAGGTACCTGCAGCCTCTGGTCGAGCTGCCCTCTCCGTCCCACTGAGACAGCCCTCACGCTGGGCACCATGCTGGGGCTGTTATTCGATTAGCCGCAGCGCTAAGTGGGGAGCTTCATTCTCGGGCCTGAGAGAGTAGCTAGCCTCCCACAGGGCTGTCGCTCTTGCTAACTGCAGGGGAAACGCCAAGACAAGGGGGAATCAAAGGGAACACGGTACTACAATATGAATAATACAACTGTCCTGGAAAGTAAAATGGGCGCGTTCCTGGCGCCACAGGCGGCTGTGATGCAGCTTTTATCAGTGACAGCAACACAGTGCCACCCTGCCAAGATCAAACCCTGTCATTCAACATCGAACCCCGTGTTGGATGGTCACTGGGTCCCCTACTGCGAAGGAGGGCAACATATCTTCTCACGAAAATATGTAGCTGAAGTTACTTGACTCAAACGATTCTACACCAATAAAAAATTATTAATTAATGAAATGTTACATTATTATTCACTTCCACATAGCAATTATGTCGATGTCACATTATTTATTGATATGGATGTGTTCGATCTCTAGTCCGTAGTTAAGAAACAATTAATAGAGGTATTCCCCCTTGCTGAAGCGTAAAGAATAAATTCTAAGGATCTCAAAAGGTCCTTGGGATGTAAACAAAGTCACTGACAGTGATCTGATGTGGGCCACTTCATTACAGAAAAACGTACTGACTGGTGATAGAAACCAGAGTTCCTAATGTCATGGTGTCTACAGCCTAAGAGTAATCACTTTACATATTATCCAAAATGTCCATCATCACCCACAGTTTTCTTTGGGAACTGTTTTGCTGCATGTATCACAATGCTGTGAATTTATTTCAAAATAACATTTTATTAAAATATGTCTCAGACATGCTGAAATGTGTGCATTCTCTGTAGTAGCTTTGCGTGAGGTAGCTGGTAGAGGCCGATGTCTGGTTCCTATCACCACAGCTGTGAACAATACTGACTCTGAACGTTTCCCTACAATGAAGCATTTTGCATCAAACCCTTCTGATCAAGTTTGTTTTGTATCTTAATGGTTTAATTATGCAGACATTTTGAAACTTTGGTGGAGTTCCTCTTTGAAACTGCCATTATATCAGACAGAGGACAAATTCCATCAGCCAAGAGATCTCTGTACATGCTTCTGGGGCCCCTCCCAGGGTTGGCGCCCTGGCCCCTTACTCCTACCAGTCGGGATGAGGAGCGGGGTGGTAAGTGGGGACCCTTGGGTTGACCTGACACTCCTCTGCTACCTGCTGTTAGACACAAAGGCAGCCAATCCGAGAGTTCTTC
This sequence comes from Prochilodus magdalenae, assembly GCA_024036415.1. Taxonomy (NCBI): domain Eukaryota; kingdom Metazoa; phylum Chordata; class Actinopteri; order Characiformes; family Prochilodontidae; genus Prochilodus; species Prochilodus magdalenae. Next base: position 40,452 of record JAMWET010006596.1, read on the forward strand.
AGAAGAAAGACGTGCAGATAATGAGCGGGCTAGATCTCCAGAAAGAACTCGCTCTCTCGCTTCTATTCGCCCACTGACCACTTTGTGCACCATGAATAAGATTTATGCTCCAGGAGCCATTATTTGCCAGACTTTTTTTCCTTGGCCTTTGTGAAAGTATTTCTTCTTTCATTCGCTCTGTCTTTTAACGAACTGAATTAGAGAGATGCTCCTCAAGCATTGCAAATTGATTAAGCCCTCAAACATTTATTAGATTACCACAGCTGAGGCTGAAACTCAAGAGGGTGAAAGCTGTCAAGTGGTCAGGAATGCTTCTATGCCTCTTGTCATTGGGATGCACGTAGTCCTTTGAGTACGTAGGCCTTTTGAGCTTTGGAGTGAAGTAGACTTTTCACCCAAACTGGAAGCCTGCATAAACCAGAAAAGAAAATGCACATTCAGCAATTTAAGAAAGTTCAGCATACGTCAAATGGATGCCAGTTATTTTTAGCACACTAACTGTTTTGAAATATAATCACATTAAAAAAAACCTGGCCAAATGAATTTACCTTATTTTGCACTCTTGTGCTCACTTCCCCTGCCATTCCAGAGTAGCCTCAGATGTCAGGGAGCTGCAGAGTGAAATACATTTTATCTACCTCCATTATGCTCCATTTTAATCCCATTTGCGGCACTCTCCTGAGGCACAAAGAGAGACTGCCTGTCAGAAGCTCAGGCCAGAACACCCATGGAATTGGTGTTATGATTAGAATGTCAGAAAGGCTGAGAGCAGAGCTAGTGCTCAGTGGGACACTGGCATACTGTGACTCCTTAGCCAGCTCCCTCCCAGCCCAGCTATGATACAAAAGCTCAAAAAAGATGAGACAACAATGAATATCTTTCAAAAAAGCCACACAATCCAGTTGTATCCCAAGAAACTATTGAGATAATGACTCTATTTGCAATTGTTCTTCGTTCTCTAGCTTTATTATCCACATTGGATCCAAAGATGCTGAGGTCTGCAATTCCGCCACCTTGAAAAGGTCAGTGGAAATGGATTGGCCCATGCTTGTGAGAAAGAATTGGTCACAGAACACATGCAGAGGTGCTCCGTCAAAAGGCGGCACAGCCCAGACTTGTGACAAAATGTTTGTAGCTAATCCCTAATGAGCTGAATCAGCAGAAAAACAAAAACATGGCGAAAACTATTAGCTTAAAGAGTTAGCAGGAGTGAAAAGGGACAACCAAATAGAGGCATTACACATTGACTCAGGACCGGGAGGTCAGCTGTGGTTCAGCACTTAACAAATGGACAGAGCTAAAATTATTAACCAGGACAAACTATTAATCTCAGGACTAGACAGGACTGTGGAAAGAAGACCATGCCATCACAAATGATCCATCACAATCAACTCAACAGTGTTAATGTTCTTTACTTTAGCACCATCCTAGTCTCCTTTAATGCTGCACATGGTTCAATGTAAGAAATCAAATTAAAATTTAGCCTGTAGTTGCAGTGCAACCTGGTATGAACTCTGCTGACGTCACACTAAACCAATAAACCACTCCATATTATCACATACATATTGTTTTTTCTTTACATTGTAATTCAGTGCTAGTGTGTTGATATACAGTGTGTGCTAATTATAATAATGAATAATAATGAGCAGGCTAAAACTAAACAGCAATAACTGCCTATGCAGATTACACAACTTTCACTGTGAAATAAATCTTTGCAATATTCTTTATTTAATTCCTGAGTGCACTCCCAATCCCCAAAAAGCTGGAACAGTATGTGAAATGCTAATAAAAACAGAAAGCAGTGATTAGTAAAATCTCATTAACCTGCTTTAAATTACAATATAGCACAATACACAATACACAACACGCAAACACCCAAACGTCATTGTTTTTACTTATACAAGGTCATTTCAAATATGATGGAGGCATGTAGGAGACATGCCTAATACAGTGCTACATTTCCATAACAACACTTTGGTGTACTGAAAAGAGATAACCAGATGTAAGAGCAGACACTTTTGCTGTGTTATACATTTCTTCAGCTCTGCAACTGCACAGGGCCTTTGTTGTGTTATGAGCAATAGAAAAAAACACTGTTCCCACTGGAATATAGTTTTGGACTGCAGATAGGCCAGTCTAGCAAGCAAGCTCTCTGGTTGCTCAGCCAGAATGTGGCTGCATGTTCTAATGTTAAAATTAGCAGATGTTCACAATAACCATTTAATGCCCCCAATCCATGACTGGTGTTGTGTTGCGGACATTCAGCAAACAGTGATGCCCTCCATGATTTAACCCATTGACCATTGCATCGACTGCCTTTAACACCATGTCAAGGTCACCAAAGACCGCAATGGTGTCATGCCCTTCTGAGTGGTGACTCAGAATGGTGCTGCCATTCTGAGTCACATGGAGTGACTCAGAATGGCAGCAAGTCATCTTCAGTGACGAGTCATGCTTTTAGTGGAGAGAACCAACAAATCTGTGTGTGGAGGCACCGTGGTCAGTTCAAAGATGAATGGTTTCTTGTCATGCGTCACATGTCCAGAAGGCCTATATCAGTCTAAATTTAGCATCTTTTATTGTTCCTGGTAAACTTTATCTTCCTTCTCAATAGCATTGACACCCGACACTTCCCTCTGGGTGCACCTATTCTTTTGATGAGGAGTATAAATAACTCTACATCGCTCAAATCCCTATAACTTCAGACAGTTTTGTACATCTCTTGTACCTAATAAGGTGACAAAGTACACATCTTCATATTGGCTTAGTTTACTTGGATATCAGTTATATACATGCTGATGTTATGGGTGATATTCTTCAAATGCAACCTCAATTTGTGAAAATTGGTTGGCCTTCCCAGGTGGTGAGGAATTGTGATAGGTGTAGCTCTTCACTTTCAAAGGTGCACAGAGCTTCAAAATCTGTAATCAGATTTGGTTGCCTCGAGGAAAATAGGCAGATCTTAATCCATACCACAATATATATATATATATATATATATATATATATATACTTACTGAATTCTGTCTCAAAACACACTTGGCTATTTTGCCCTGCCACCTTTGGAAAGAAGGATGCAGCATTTAACTGTGAGTGCTCATTGAGCTCTTGTCAAAGCAGCAGATCACACTTATCACTTCGACTTAAATGGAAACTCAAGGGTCCTCAGTTCTCAAGGTTTTAGATCACAAAGCCTTGGAATGTACCCTCTGTGAACAAGAGGACGTGGGGAGACATGGGCTAGCTTCCTCACATTACTATATAAGCATACATCCTCGACCGCTGGTGGGAAAGCTATGCCTAGCTTGGCGTGGGGCAGGAGGGGGTGAGCGCAGGCTCTTTGAGGCTTTGTGTGGGGCTGTTGTGGTAACTCTGCGAGGCTGCTTTGAATGAGAAAGAGCACCCACCTTGGAGAGACAGCCCAGGCAGCCGGCCCATGAAAGGCGGGTTGGCAGCCGCGCAGCACGGAACCAAAGCGGCTGTAAAAGGGGGCAGCGTGGGGAGGATGCGATATGTGGCAGAGCCCCCCTGGCACCTCACGCCAGCTCAGCTTTCCACGCCACTCACTCTCTTCCCTGGCTCTGCCACCAGCAAACCCCCCCAAACACAACAGCACACACCCGGGATAATCCTGAGGGGAAAAATGGGGTCTACGCAGGTGGTCCGCCCCGACAGCCCTGACTCCAACTGCTCTACGCATCTTTACCCACAGTCCATCTCCTGCCTTACAGTCTTTGGGATACACAAGTGATAATATTCCAAAATATGGGGGTAAGTTAATTCTCCCAGGCTTCCGTTGCTCTTCAGTCTTGTGTGCTCATCACAGGGGCGTCAACTTATGTTGACAGGATAGAGGTTCCAACAGGCAAAATTCTACGTCCAATTTACTTATTTATTTATTTCACCACAGATGTCAACCATACAGTTACCGCTACTGGACATAAATAGGGTGAAGATGGCAATAACAGCTCTAAAACAGCATAAGGAGGAAACCATGAAGAAAGCCAAGAGTGGAAAAAAAGAAACCACACTGGACTCTGTAATTTAGATGTGAATTTATAAATGAGAATTGAAGAACTATATAAATGAGATCAGACAGAGTCATTCAGGTTAGACAGAGAACAATCTGTGAGATAAACCCATAGCTAATGTTAGAAACCTATCAAAGGCTGTTAGGAATAAATCGGACACTGGACCTGCCGTCGACACTACCTATCACCTGGGGCCACTAGCAACGACAGTTCACATTTTGTGTACTTAAAATGCACAGCCACTTGCTTTGGAGACTTTTTCTTTTTTACAAACCATAAAATTAATTGAATAAATTACATCAAAAGACAATGTCATAATCCAAAGATCTTCAGCAATCGCAATAATAAACCTGCAGGGTGAACTGAATACTGAAGATGAAGTAGAACAGTGGGATGTAATGATACAAATCTTCAAACTGACACTTCCTTGTGAAAACAAGGATTTCTTAATGTAACTTGCTGCTAGAATTAAAAAGTAAAGCAGGTGTGGGGGACTAGTGGCAATAAAGCTCCACCTGGCACCATGCTCATGTGTTACAAATACATTGTATATAATCTCATCACTGAAAGAATAGTTGCACACAGAATGAAATATCAGATTGCAATGCTATTGGGAAGGAGGATAAAGGTTACCAGGAACTATAAATGAAGAAACATTTAAACTGATATGCACAATATTTATTGAGCTACACATACAGAAGCAGTGCCTCTCAGTATGGTATCAGGCTTGGTAACACAACATCCACCAAGACAAAAGCGTGACTCGTCACTGACAGTCTGGCCTGAGGCTATTGCAGGTTTTAGCACAGTTGACATGGTGTTAGGGTTAGTGGTCACAATGGTCTGCATACATGTAGTCCTGCTTTGTGCAGCCGTCTGCCAGTGGTGAGACACCAACAGAACAACTCATCATCACTGTTTGCTGAATGGCCACAATTGTGGCTCTTGGGTGAGTCAAGTACAGCGATAAGGTGCCTCTCTACTTACGTCACATGTTCGGTTGAGCGTAAAACTTGAATAATCCATGTATCTCATGATTTTGAACCTACCCACCAAGTTTCATTCCTGTCGGTTGATCCCTTTTGGGTGCAACTGTTTGTGCAAATATTCGTTCGAGTGTCTATTCAGTATGAGAAATGGGAACATGGTGTGGAAGTCCAGTGTTTTTGTCTCTACTCCGTTAAGGCCCTATTTTATGGATGTGAGAAGCATAATTACTACATAGCTTCTATAAACTGGCACATACTGACGTTATTACAGCATCAACATCCTTCTTTGGATCTTCCAAAAGACATCTAACTGCTTCTATAACAAGAACACTGTTTTCAGAGTGTGTAGATGCAGACAAAAGGTCAAAATGTCCCGCTTTCCCCTCGGCACACACGACTTAATCAAAACTTCAAAGTCATCCTGGAAAGTATGGCAAAATGGAAACCATTAGAGGTAATTACCCAGTTCCTAAGCAGAGAACCTGTGGCCCGGACAAGCATGTTAGTGCATGTGCGTGTGTGCTTTTGTGTCTTCACCACACGGAGCGTGAATTTTGCAGGGATGGAAGGAGAGACAGTAGGCCTGCATCGTTTTTACAGCTTCCTGTGTGTGTGTGAGAGAGAGAGCCAGTCTAAGAAGTGTTGAAAAGGGCCCATTCTCCCAGCTCAGGATCCACAGGCATTCTTCAGGCTCACTTGAGCAGAACCACACACACAACCACACTCGCTCTTGTCTCTTGTGTCTATCTCAACCTAATAAAACTCGCAAACACTGCGAGCCCCCCTCCAAATCCCAGCAGAAAAAAAAAATCTGCATTTATCTTGCACCTGAAGCGTACACTCTTAACTCCAACCACCATCTTATACCCCCAGCAGTCTGTCATCATGACTCTATAGTTACTCACCCACCCGGTCGCAGACACATACACTCACACTTGTTGGTTTTTTTTTTTTACCGTCAGGATGTGGGGTCATACCTGCATCCCATATCTATTATATAGTCACATAATTATTTTCCCACCTTTGGAAAAACTAGCTTTTACATTGTATGAGGGGTTTCATGACAAATAGAGAATACAGTTGGTTGAAAAATACTTAAGAAAGTTACATAAACTTACATTAAAGTTTAACATCTGTTTGTTTTTGTTTTAAAAGCAGATTTTAATCTAACTGTGTTGATACATATGGTATTGCCTATATGTATTAGGAATTTTAAAGGTCTAAAACAAAGCCCAGTCTTAACCATAGGTCCAATAATCAAGTATACCTGGTAGACCACCAAAGGCGCCACAATCAGATAAGCAGTGCTTAACACTTTCATCCTTGACAAACAGAGGAAAATGAAGCTCTACTTGTGCTTCAGATCTGAAATAAAGCTCCTCTGTTGTTTTTGTCCACTGTATCTTTCACTATGAGAAGACAATGATGCCATGGGCTTGCCACCCAGAAATCAGACCTCAACATCACTGAATGTGTTTGGGATTACCTGCTTTGTTCATTCTTTGCTAATAAAATGAATCAATTGTACTTTTGACAGGAGAATTTATGCCATTGACATTTTCACAGTACCATAGCTTTTGCAACAACAAAAAGTCATTAACTTTGTAGGTTAATCCTGTTTTCACACTATAAATCTATGAAATCAAGTACACACACACCCATGCATACACCTTATACCCTTCTCACGTGGTCCCCATTTCACTCTGCACGTCCTCACTTTGCTCTGTTTCAGTTTTCTGTCATTGTATTCTTGAGAGCGTGTGCGCATCTGGGCCTCGCTTCTTTCCTCACTCCTCACACGCTCAATCTGCTGCTCCTGCCTGTCTGCTGTCATCCATTCAGTGCTTAAAGGAAGGCCAAAAAAAGAAAATGAGGGGAAAGCCCCTACATGTGCATTGCTCAGTGTATTACATTCCAGTATATTGTGTTTACCATACTGCAGGTTCCAAATTGGAAAGAATCACATGTGTGGACTAAATGACTGATCTAGGATGCAGCATAATGTATATCTCTTTAATGATTTCAAATTTTTTCTAAGCTGTCTATCAACTGATGTGACGTAGATGTCATATGACTTACCAAAACCGAACTGGTAATATTTAGACTCCTACTAGTAAGTCACAACCCTGTTACTGCCTGTAATCCAATATACTATACAAGTACTGCTTCTAGACATTTAACTATATAGTTAAAATTCTCTCTTCTGGTGTGTATTTGTTCTGCCACACACAGTCTAAGGCAGAACTGTGTACTGTTTACATTCTGCACTCATTTTATGATCACACTGTATAGCACTTTTGAATTGTTCAGCTAACATGCTGCAGCCAAGACACATTTTAATTTATTTATTCATTCATTCATTTTTTTACGTAAAAATACATTTTACTGCACCGCTTTTGGAGATGTGGCTCTATCACCGACTGTGGCTTTAGACAAACGTCCAGAGACAGGTGGATTATAGCCATTTTGACAATCAAGTTGAAGGTAAGAGTAGCTCCTCGACAAACCAGTCGCTGAGTGAGCTCTTCCTACCAGTGGAATTTTCCCTCCTTATTTCCAGGTCAAGGTCATCCAGGCACGAGTCATGCCACTTTGGGATCTTTTCATGCTTCCCCGGGAACAAGGGGGAATACAACCTATTAGGTCCTATCAGTGAAATCAGCACCACTGAATGATTTCACCTTTCTGTGCTTTTGCGATGACCACCTGTTCACTGCTTTCCTCAAAGTACTTTTCCTCCGGACTGCTTGGCTCTTTTGTGGTGCCCCTTTCCACATTCTTTACTCCTATTGAAGCCTGAGAAACCTAAGATTTTACCTATTTCTCCCCCTGTGTTTTCCTACACTATATAATCATCTCACCATGGTTACTAGTCTGCTGGACAAGCGGCATAGCAGAAGACAGACTAGTTGAGAATTCTATATGTCTGGCCTGGTCTAGTATAGAGCAGCATAAAACCAAAGACCCTTGGAGGAGCTATTTTGTCTGTATAATAACAAAAGGTTTACATTTACAGGGTTCTCTTTTTTAGCTGCAAAATTAACTGTAGCATTGAAACGTTTATGGAAAGAGGCTTCAGTTTAACAAGATGGTGTGAAAAGAGGTTCTTATAGAAAGAGATTCCTCTGAACATCTATAAAACTGGAGCAAGGAAAGTCTTTACTGGACAGGACATCTACATTTTTACTGAATGCTGCATTGAAATGTAGAACCATGAGGTCTTCAGACAGTGTGTACATATTGTCGCCGTCCAACGAAAAACAATTATCTTCAATATGGCAACTTTACAGGAGAGGACAAAAGCCTAATTTAACTTGTAAGTCAATGGAACCAGACTTTTCTCCAAGCATTTTGGGACATTTCTCGTGGTACGCTTATCACACAGTGTAAACGAAAGCTGCTGTGTTCAAATGATGCATAAAACTAAAAACTGACAAAATTGGAAATACATGTTTTTCTTTGGGCAGTGATGATGTGTCTGTGAGAGACAGGAGTAAGAGGTTTTCAGAGTTACACAAAACTGCAACACACTATTGTGTTTTTGCATGTATAAATGACTTCTTGGTTGCAAGCTTTAAATTTATTTTAAATTTTAAATTTATATTACACTAAGTTGTAATGATCTTTTAGGAGTCTCTTTTTCCACATACTTCAGTTTACATCCTTCCTTCAACATAAGTCGCTTAAGTTATGCAATGATGTTAATGCAAATAGACAATTATTAATACTCTTCCATGCCTAATACACAAAGGCCATTAAAATATGTTAATCAAAGCAGACTCTGACCTCAGAAGGTTAAAACATAAACTGAATACCTCTGATGACACTGAGCCAGGGGACACCTCAAAGGCAGATTATAAAGCCATTAGTCACAGGGTCCAACTTTCAATGATGCTGCATATTTCAAGTCAGTGCAGATTATTCTGAGACCATTAGTGACATCTACCACTTTCAGGGGCACCTCCATTTCTGCCCTTTCTGTACTTTGCCATGCTTTCTGGTTTTACCGGCTCTGGTGAATTTTAATGCTGCAAACTTGTTACAAGCTGTGAGATAACTGTCTGTATAAGTATTAGGAGCTGTAAGACATTATATAAGATTATTGGAAGAGAAAGCAATCTACTAATTAACCGTTTCCCTTTAAAATAACATCACTTTAGATGCTGTGGTCTTGTGGATAAATCTGCAGATGTCATTTTTCAGAAAGAACATTTTATACTGATTCACCTAGCACTCATGACTACATACTGCTGAAAAACACTGACAGGTTAGTTTGTGTTTAAATCCTATAGTGTTTAAGTCCAGACTGTGTACCAGGCCAAAACCATTACAACAAAAATGCTATATATTAGTAAATTAGTACTAACACCATGCAAGCTATACAATTAGCTGATTGATTTTTTTTTTTTTTTTTTGCAGAGAGTGGTTTCTATTGTGGGGTAGACTGTTCCCTTGGGGAATATCATGAGAAACTGAGATGACTGAAGTCGTGCAGGTGTGCTTAAAGATAGGCTGAGAGGGAGAAGGCCATCAGCATTGACAATACTGGACTGGCACTGACAGCACACGTCAGATGAAACTCAGAACCACATCAGGGACTAAAGGTTATCTGTCTGCCATCAAAGAGTGTGGGGTTCCTGGGTTCCTCTGAAGCAATTTCTTTTAAGAAATGGCAAGAAGGCATAATATTCTATAAACATTACATTCAGCAGCTGCTCTTTGTGACCGAGAGTGCAGACTAGGATGGTTTAACTTGTTACATTTGTTAACCAAATATATATAATCAAGAGCTTATCTACTCTCTACCTGATCTCTGTCTAAATCTCTAAGATATATGGTTGTTGGGTTTGAATGCCTATTGCTAAAGTATTTGCGTCCTTTGGTGGCCCAAATGCTTGCTGTAGTTTTTATATTTCTTTAAATGTAGCTCATTTGTGTCAGTATTTAAGAAGCAATTCTAGTCAGTGCTGTTTTGGAAGAAAACAAGAGGAACTAGAAGAGTGCATTTCCAAGAAAAAACATGGAATGGCTACACATGATAAACATAAACTTCCTACTATGCTGTAGCTGCTATGGGAGGAATGAGGAATGAATATATGACCCATAGTGCAGGTCAGTACGGCTGTGGATTAGAATTTAGGGATCTGCTGTGATCATGCAGTTTGGTGGCTGTAGGTTAAAGGAAACGATAGGTTTTGGGTAGAGCCAAAAATGAAAAGAAAACGAGGGATGGAGAAAAGAGACAAACAGATGACCAATCAGACCAATATTGAATTCATGCTCAGAGGTCTTACCTGAGAAATGATGTGTGTTGGTCAAACAGAAGTGCAGTAAATAGGCATGCACTTTTCCACCTCAGTCATTCTTAATAGAAAAAAAATTAAATTGTTCAGAGTTTTTCCAAAACCACAAGTTGGATTACTATATACACTATATACCACTATATACAGTACAACCATACCATTCCCAATGAGATTGAACATTTCAGAGTGGTGTTGATATCTCAAAAACTGCAGAACTAGTTAGTGGACAAAAATCTTTTGACAAAGAAGAACAAGAAGTAGGAGAAGGAGAAGGAGAAGGAGAAGGAGAAGGAGAAGGAGAAGGAGAAGGAGAAGGAGAATCTGCAGGACATCATTTTAATTTATTATGTTTTTTTCCAAAATACATTTTTGCAATATGTAAATGAAAACAGAATTAAGTGGTGTCCAATAGAAATCAGCCCAAACGTGTTGGGTTAACATGCATTACAACTTTTCTTTTTTAAAATTTCTCCTTTAAAGTTACTTTACTGAACAGACAGTATATAGTTATGACAAAGACAACATGTAACCTGGTTTTCACCTCACTAGCCATATGTCCTTCTGTTTAGTTTCAGCCTCTGCAGGCTAGTATTTATTATACCTTTAGACATTCCTCCATGTATGTTGTGCAGGACATTACGGTACTTTCCACATAGTCATCGCTTTTATTTACTAAATTATGGCAATCTGCAATAAAGCTAAAACTTGCTGCCAGGTCTAAAACTACAATGAGAATTTACCTCCATGGCACTGCATATTTTCCAAGGTGGTATACAAACGGCTTGTCAGTTTTGGGGTCCCTTGAATAACAGTGCTCAAATAACTCGAGAAAGAACAAGATTTTATAAGCAGATGACACACATGACAAGCTTGGCGTGTTTGCTCCACTTCAAAATGTGCTTCACCAGCCAGGCCCGTTTCATCACATGTCTGATGCAAAACAACACAGTGATAACAGCAACCTGTGGGTGTGCGACCAAATACCTCCACAAAGTGGGCAAGAGCAGGAGCTTTTCTCCGCTAGTTTCTGGAGGAACGCACAAACACACAGGCTCGCACACTCGCACACACACAAAGGTAGCATGCATGGCACTTTAGCTGCTTGTCACAGTGGTGCATTATCGCGCTGCCCAGCAATGTAGCGGTCCCGCCACTGGTTTTCCTCAGGAAAGGGGATTAAGCAGTGGCCCACGGAAGCCATGGTGCAGCTTAAGCCGTTTTGCGTGGACGGTGTGAGAGGCGGGGAGATAATGCCATTTCACATCCCTCTGTCTCAGAGACGCACAGAACCTTCGGTGAGATTGAAGCGTCTCTATCGGGGTCTGCAAAGTCCAGCGAAACAACAATAAACCAAAACCTATCAAAGGATGCCTTCAGGTTGCAGACAAACTTAAAGTAAACAATGCCCTTAACCTATTTTGAAGGGTAAGGTGGGCAGCAAGGCATTCGACTCAAATAGCATTAGTCAAAGCGAAGCATACTGAAACATTCTGGTACTGCATTAGTATGTATACAATATAGTACAACACTGAACATGTAAATCCAGTCAAAGATACATAGAACCTGGAAAACTCTGACAACAGCTTTCCAGCACAGTCAAAAGCTCTTGATATCGCTCTGCAATGCTGTATAAAGTATACCTTACACAAACTCTTTAACGCCTAATGTATCTTTAACACATCATTTAAACTCTAGACAGCCTAATGTATCTTATTATACATATATATCCTAAAATATATTTATTTGCTAGCAATATTTCTGATAACTACTAATAAATGCTGCTTGTTGCTGATGTTTAAGCTCTGTACAATGCTGTGAAAAAGTCAAAGCTCTTTCATTTATTTAATATCCGTTTTAATATCAGAGGGCATTTTAAAGCCCCCAAAATGTATTTTTAATTAGGAAATTATAAAGAACAATGAAAAAGCACACAGAAGTCTCTTAGTTCGTAAGCTTTGTGAGTTTGTATTAGGCACAGATTTAATATGATGTAAATGTTATCCACCCAGCAGGCACAGAACAAGTCTGTCATCTCCTCTCTCTTAGATTAGCTGAAAGGTCCAAAACACAGTACTCAAATACACACAGAATATAGACTAGTTCCTGATCATACCTGTTTTCTTCAGTCCTGTCAGTCTGCTTCAGCTTTCTTCTCCATCTCTCCTTTAGTAAAATGCTATTTTTATTAAAGACAGATTCACAAGAACTGAGGGCTTAGTTGGAGATTTACACTTGAACTGGAAAAAAATAACTGGCCTTCAGCAGAGCTACTGCCTGGGCTTAATGACCTTTCATATGTGCATCTATAGGTTGTGAAATTCAAGGATATACGTTGGCGCTACCTTTTCGCTGAGAAGAATGCAAAGCATCGACTGCATGTTCACTATCAATATTGTTTCATAAAACTTATACTAAAACTGCTGGCTCTTCAGCTGGCTAATGTTATGGTTACACAAAAGGATTTATCGGCTCAGTAATTTTATAAAAAAAAAATAACTGGCACTTTATGGATGATTTAACTGAAAAAAAAGAATAAATAAAGGGTGCGGTCTGACATTTGCATTTTGTATGTTGTAGAACAAATTACTGGCAGCAGAGAACTCAAACTGTAATATTTGTTTACTGTAATAACATATTGTTCTTTATTCCTCAATGCAGGACAAAAATCTTTTTTTAAAGACTATATATTAAGTAGCACATTATTGTACTGTTCTTAATATTATATCCACACAAATATTAAAAAATGAAAGAGTATTTTAAATAATACTGTAGCTTAAATCCTATTTGGAACCAATGACGATATAGACCCTCGGTTGGTAAGATAATGTGTATTTTCTTTATTAAAAGTTTGTTTAGTTTGTATATATATTCCCATAAGTTCTTTCCTCTGCTAGAAAAACAAAACCTGTCATGAATGAGCTGTAGTGTCAATTTCTGTATCCCAGCCAATCTGACAAACTGCTCACTGCTCATTCAATGCCTCTTTGTTAGCATCAGAATGAAAAAACACTTGACCGGGCAGCGCTCGTCTCTTAAAAGGTGAAAAACTTGTTTACTGCCTCCGGCTTGAACTTCGAGCACAAAGTAAGAAAGGAGCGGAAGGTGATGAAAAAGACACCTCTCCAGAAAGATATTGTGTCTCTAGGATGGTGAGGATCTTGGCAAGGGTTCCTGCACATTTGCATAGTCAGTTCGGCCTTCAAAAAATGTCCCTTGACATTTGAATGGTGCCGTGTGGAAGCTTGTTCGTTATTATCATCCCAGTGGGAAGATGCAGAGACCTGTGGCCAATGCCCAGCAGCACCCCTGCAAGTTTTGTGGGCAAGAGATTAGATCGTCAGAGACATAGCTGTGTGGCAACAAAAAATAACCATAACAGGATTTTAATATTGCGACTAAAGATAAAGATGCACTTTGTAAAAGTCACAAAGGCAACTTTATGGTTTTGACAGCTATGATCTGATCAACAAAAAAGAATGTTCTTCGGCCCCCAATGTGAAATCATGGACAAAACCTTCTTGTGCTGAAAGAAAAAAGAAAAATCTCAGAATGCTATCAGCATGGTGCCAAAACTGATCCTTGGAAAGATGCCACAGAAGATACTCACTTGGTTCGTAAAAGACTTTTCAGTAAATTGTATTCTTTAAAAAGACATTTGAAGGAGATGTGCAGGCATGCAGTGCATGATGAGAATCCACACAATATAAAAGTCCTACATTAATTTAGCAGCCTTTTTCTAAGAAAGTGATTAATGAACAATGTGTGTGAGTGTGTGTGGGTGTGGGTGTATAAGTGGGGAACATGAGGAGTGTGTATCTAGTGATAGCTGTGGGAAGGAATTAGGGGAATCCGGCCTCCACTTCCCTGTGACGGAAAGCACCTGTGCAAGCCCAGACGTGAGTATACATGTGTGTGATAGAGTGTGCGTAGTGAGAATAATCCTTGGGAATGGTGTTATAACAATCTGAAGGTGCTCAGTCTGTGTGTATGTGTGTGTGTGTATATGTGTGTGTGTGTGGGTGTGTGTGTGTGTGTGTGTGCATGTGTGTGTGTGTGTGTGTGTGTGCGCATGTGTGTGTGTGTGTGTGTGTGTGTATGTGCGTGTATGTGTGTGTGTGTCTGTGTCAGTGAGGTAGTAGAGGAGTGTGTGTATCTGTGTGTGTGTACATGTCAGTGAGGTAGTAGCAGAGTGTGTGTGTGTGTGTGTGTCTGTGTCAGTGAAGTGTTATAGGAATGTGTGTGTTACTAAGGTGGTATAGAGAGGTCAGTGTGTGTGTCATCCAGGTGCTAGTGAAGCGTGTGTGTGTGTCGGGGAAGCTGTAGCGGGGTGTGTGTATGTATGTGTGTCAGTGAGGTTATAGAGCAGTGTGTGTGTACATGTCAGTGAGGTAGTACATTAATTAGTGTGTGTCAGTGAGGTCATAGAGGAGTGTGTTTGTGTTTGTCAGTGAGGTTGTAGATTGGTGTTTGTATGTATGTGTGTCAGTGAGGTAGCTGATGAGTGTGTGTTTGTCAGTGAGGTAGTAGAAGAGTGTGTGTGTGTGTGTATCAGTGAGGTCATAGAGGAGTGTATGTGTGTCAAGAGGTCATAGAGGAGTTTGCCTGTGTATGGGTGTGTATGTGTATCAGTGAGGTAGTAGTGTGTGTGTGTGTGTGTCGGTGAAGTCATAGAGGAGTGTGTGTGTGTGTGTGTAAGCGAGTGGGTGTGTACGTGTGTGTCAGTGAGGTGGTAGTGGAGTTTGTGCGTGTGTCAGTGAGGCGCTCTCTCACATTCCCCCGCCGGCTGGCAACGCGCCGCCGCAGGGAGGGGGGGTTCGCCTCGTTCTCACGACCTCTCAGGTTCCTCCGCTCATCTGGGAGCTATTCATTTCCTGCCAGAATACAGCCTTTCCCCTGCAACTGCAGGAGGGAGAGAGAGAGAGAGAGAGAGAGAGAGAGAGAGAGAGAGAGAGAGAGAGAGAGAGAGAGAGGGAGTTAGAGAAAGAGAGAGAAAGAGATAGAGAGAGTGAGTAGTAGTAGAAGGGAGGAAAGAAGGAGGGGGCTTTGGCTGAGAGTGAGTCCGGGCCTTGGTACAGCAAGCCCTCGGCTTAAATCATAAAGCCCTGGCTTGTCTGGGCTGCAATCAAAGACAGTGCAGTAGTGACTGTGAGCTGGGGGAGAGAGAGTCAGAAAGAGAGAGAGAGATTACACCATATGGTAGCACTTAAGAGCCTAGGAGGAAGCAAAGAGGGGTCTTACGTTTAAGTTTTTTTCCCTCGTTTTTTTCTTCTTTCCTCTCCTGCTCCCTGCATGCGCGCGGAGTGTGGGAAAAGTTAATTGACATGCATGGTGGCTAACCCCACAGTCATGTTGTGACATGTGCGCGGGCGCCCCACTAGAGTGGTCACTGGTCTGGTAACATGAGCCACTCGTAAAGCTGTCCTCCAGGGGTGTGTGTGTGTGTGTGTGTGTGTGTAGGGGCTTGATTAGGCTGGACATGGCTCAGGTCTCGCCGCGTGCCTTTGAATCCAGCTGTGACCCCCGGGTAAACAGGAAAAGGATGAACAGCCTTGGTGTGGAAGTTCTGTCTCAATATTGTTGATGCCATATGAAAAGCTTGATGATAACTGTTGGTCATTAATACATAAAGAAAGAACCTGTACACACTTTAAAGAACTACTTTTGTAATTCAACTTTGAGTACACTTAACAGGTTTGCTCTCCTTTCTCTTAACCTAGGGTTTGCAGGCTTGTGCAGGAATCCTATGGACTTCCCCCACATCCAGCATGGAAATACTCTTGCCTCAACCCTGGATGCGCCTGTCCTCAAAGGCTTCCCTTTCACATGTGGTTTCAATCTCTCTCGCCTGGCACAGTGAAAAAAAGGTGTGATGGAAATTCAGAATGAACACACTTATCCACACTTTGTGCCTCTTAGCGGATTGGTAATTGCAAGCAACTGGAATGCCCCCTCCCAAGAATGGCCACACTGGAATGGCTGAAGGCAATGCACACCTGGGGAACTCATGTCATGGATGCGTCATAAAGCAGAGGTTTCCTTAAACTGTGGTTTCCTTCTGTTTTTTCCAATGTAATTATACAACAACCATCTTACATGGTATGCAAACTGAGCTGGAAAGTAGCCGGAAACTGTAGTTTTAAATTGAAAGTTTTTGTGCAGTTATATCCATCTATTTAGCCACCAGTGGTTTAGTCCCACCCATTCATACTGAAGTTATAAGGAGTGTTTCAGTCAGGACTACAGCACAGGACAGCCAATCAGAGCAGTCTTAAAAGTCAATGTGAATCGGATATCAGGACCTATTTAGTCATCAGCAGTTTAGCCCCAACAATTCATGCTAAGGTTATAAAGTGTGTTTCAGCCTGGGCTATGGCACAATACAGGACAGCCAATCAGATATCAGGACTTGGTGAGGTTATAAGAAGTGTTTTAGCCTGGACTACAGTACAATACAGGACAGCCAAACAAAACAGCCTAAATGCTTTGATTTTGATATCAGGACGAGTGGAACAGGCTACACGGATGGGAGGTTATTGTAGGTGGGACATTATTTTCATCAGGATTTGATGGGATTGTGAAAAGCATAGGACAAGGAGACTGACTGTCAGCTGATTTTTAAAAATGAACAGATTTTGTCAATAGAGTGCTGCAATGTTTTCAGGTGTACATATGTATATCTGAACTGCTTCACTCCTGCTAACATGAACACCGGTGTGAATTACTTACATGTGATAATTTTACAACTGACCCAAAAAGACGAAGAGACAGAAACTAAAGTAAAGAGATGACATACATGTCCCTGCTGCCATGAGCAAAACTGATGACTGGTCAGGCTGGTGGAGATGGTGGGAGGACATACTAAGACATTATTGGATAATATATGCCTAAGACACATGGTGACGCAACCAAATGTCAGAGACGGACAGAAATCACTACACTTCGGTCAGAGGAAAGAGGAATGTGTTCTTTTAGACAAAATTCATCTTTCTACAGTGTCCATTAAAAAGTTCATTAGAAAAAGGTTCATTTAAAGTCAGGTCGAGTTTAAGGCATATTTCCAAAAAGCAAAGCCCACTGTTTAACTCTAATGGATAAAGAGAAGTTGGTCTGGTAAAAAGACACCACACGTGTCACAGAAGGACCTCAGTGGACCAGTGGTTTTCTAATATATCAGCTTTAAGACTAGCTATGAATAAGTGTTACCATATTACCAAGACCAAGTGTTCACACAACAAACGCATCAGCCCGCCGAATGTTACCTTCAGTTTCCCGACTGTGCAGCTCAGTAAGTGCTAGCACTGGTTTCTGTAACTAAGAAACATCCATTTCTATGTATTTTGCATTTATAGGCAATAAAGGTTTGTTTATATTTAAATCAACCACTTTAGTCAGTATTGTATCATCGACCTGGGCTTCAGCTGGCGATCAGTGACCGTCTGTTCTGATTGAGGTGTAGTTCCCATCATAGTTGCTAGATGGCGCTATGAGGCCATGTAATGAAATCCAGCGGAACTCTCTGTTGTTCAAATTGGCTCACTGGGTGACTCTGTAATGTAGTAGTGCTTTCTAGTTTTCAGGACGCATGGCTGCCTGTGGGCCAAGTTTCTGCTCTCCTCTTTCCTCTCATTATCTAATGCTGGAAGGTTAGCATTTCAGTTCAGTAAACTGTGAAGTTCTGAGTTTTAAACAGAGAATTTTAGTTGGGTCTTTGGAAATAATACACTTTGTTTAAAGTTCTCTTAAATTTGCATGCCATTCTCTTAAATATTCAGGTGTATGAATGGATCCAAATGCTCAATCTAGGGGCGACTTATTACCAGCCAAATGACCACAAGACAGCAGGGTAGCCTATGGGTACTTTAACGGACCTATGTGGTCTTTTGCATATTTTCTTTTTTCTGTATTAATAATGTGTTGTAGTCTAATATCTGGCAGCTGAGTTTATCAAAACCCCTAACCATTGAGGAGTCCATTCTACAGATCATCTATCTGCAATTGAGAAATGAATTCAGATGACAGCTAAAACTGCAAAAGCATTAAAACAATGTCATGGATATTTGTGGATCTCCCATCTGTCTCAGCTTATGTGCTGTGATTTTTAAGCCCCTGCCAAAGCGCTTTCCTGAGTTGTGTCTTTTCCTAGGCCCAGTGCATTTCCAGTTACTTATTTCCAACACATTAAAGCTAGGATACTGATTGCAGGATTTCTGCATTGCATTATGAAGACCAGAGGAAACTTTATGTTGTTTTGTTTTTTTACAAATTTATTAGTCTTCCAAAAAGAAGAATCATCATATGAAAGCATTCAACATATCTTTGGCATCAACGTTAGAAAAGATACCGCAAATATAAAAAATGCAAGGAACAAACAGCGACAATACAAATCTTGTTTCAATATGAACTTCTCTCCCTTTTGAGCTATACAAATATAGTGCATAAATCTCTTCGTAAAACACATTTCCATACAAAAAGACCAAAAAATGAAACGTTTAAACAAACAGAACAAGTGTCAACAGTTTTAAGAGTCTTTTTTAGGAGTCCTTCTGGCTCTACCAGGGCCGCCACACGGAGTCTGAAGTGACTGACGGTGCACCTGGAGATACTGCTGCTGGAACGGGTGTGCTGGAGTTGTTGGCGTACACTGGGATTACGGGGCCGCTGGGTGCAAACGCAGCATTGGGAATCAAAAAGGCAAACTGTCCATCTGTTGCTGGCACAAGCTGGAACCCTCCATACACTTTAGTCGCCTCTGGGGACATGTTGGAAGAGGACCCACTTTTGCAGGGTACTCCACTGAGGGGCAGAACGTTGGCTTGTGGTGTCGCGCTGGGGATCTGCACCATGGGCTGACCGAAGGTTGGGTGCGGGTGGCCGGCAGCAATCTGGTGCTGTGTGGGATAGTTCATGGCGTTGATCTGCGTCATACAGTTGGCCAAGTGGCCTAGCAGCCGCGTCCTGACCTCGGCATTAACCCCTTCACAGGTGGACAGGAATCGGGTGACCTCGTTCATGCACTCGCTGAATCCAGCTCTGTACTTTCCAAGAACGGTGGGATCTGTGTTCAAAGCAGCTGGTGAGGAAACAAGAGAGGTTTGGATCAGTCTACTGAACAGAATGAGGGCTATCTGAGTAAATTCATGAATAAAAGTTGGGGAAAGTAGATCATGTTAACTTTACAGTCAGGTCCAAGTTAAATAATAGCTAAACAGTTTGGGTGGGACAGATGCAGGTACATAAAGAGTAGTAATGATAGTGAGCTGTTATCATCAAAATTTCTTTTCTGGTAATGGCAAAATGCCGGCTAAGGAATCAGAACAGGGACTTACCAGTCATTTGTGCTCTCTGCATGTTTCTGAGGTGTTTCACAGTCATCTCCAGGATATCCGCCTTTTCCAGCTTCGAGTGTCTGGAGCTCTGATAGGAAAAGAGAATTGGAAACGATAAGTACACGAAGACTTTTGGCTAAACATAGCAACCCATCCTGTCTGCTCAGCATGCCTAAACACTGGGCTAATTATGTACCGGTTCCGGTCATACTTACATCTTTTTTCAGCGCATCCAAGATTAGCGTTTTGAGTTGGCCCAAGCTTTCGTTGATTCTGGCTCGTCTCCTTTTCTCCATGATGGGTTTGGACGACTGCGAGAGTGAGAGATAGCGGCGTGTTAAAAGCGGGTCAGATAGTGCGCTCGACATGTTTTGACTGCAGACCAGTATCTGGAGTAGGCAGCAGCACATCGCGAGGGTAAATGAGTTAAAGCACGTACCTTTCTGTGCTCCGAAGCAGTCTTGGGTTTATCCGGCGTTGTGTTCATGCTCGCCGGGGTCGCGGCCACCGGAGAAGAGGAGGTCTTTTCCATCATGTCAGCGGGCATCTTTTGCTGCAAATATTCCCGAAAACGTGGGGAAAAAAGAAGAGAAATCCTTCGTGTGTTGTTCAGTCAGCGGCGGTGTACAAGTCCAGACCGCAGAGGTCGTCTGTTTGATTTTACAAAGAGAGGGGAATATCCCGTAGACGCGTCCTGAGTTTAACAGTTTGTGGTGACGATGTCACGGGCTTTTGCTCTCGCCGTTTGCCAGCAGCACTGAGCGAGTGACTGACCGACTGCCTGTCCGCCTGCCCGCGCCGCGCGCGCTTATTTATATCCCGCGCTGCACGCGAACGGCTCGTGTGAAACTTCCCAAACTTTCTTTCCCACAGTAACTTTGGACCAATCAGCGCGAGGCGCACGCGGCGCAAGGGGAGGACGGCTCGTGCTCGGCGCGCTCCCATTGGTCGGGCGCCGTGTGAGCGGGCGGCCAATGGCGCGCGGCCGGGATCCCGACCCCCAACCCTGCACTCCGTTTACAGATTAACACTGAACAGCCTGCAGAAAAGCACAGGATCTCACTTTGTAACCCAAAACACACTGAGAACCGAGCGGGAAAAGCACAGAGGCGAAGTGTGCGTGTGTGTGTGTGTTTGTGTGTGTTGGGGTCGGGACGGGGTGAGGTGGGTTGATTTTACATGGTTCAGGTGAACTATGTGTGGAATTGGATGGTTGGCGTGTTGGTTAAAACCCAAGATCCAAGACTCAACTTCCAAAGCACAAACACAAAACTCACAAAGTCAAAAGTGTGTCTGTGTGTGTGTGTGTGTGTGTGTGTGTGTGTGTGTGTGTGTGTGTGTGTGTGTGTGTGTGTGTGTGTGTGTGTGTGTGTGTGTGTGTGTGTGTGTGTTGGGAGGGGGCTTTTTTGGGGGATGGTGGCAAATCGCCCCTGATTTAAGAACAGCTCGAAACTTCACTCTGATACATTCACTCTACTTAGAAGACCACCTCATCCGCAGTAGCAACATGTGACCTCGTTAAAACATTTTAAGCTTCTTCCTTATCAAATCTCACCGTCTCATCACAGACCAATGATGGACGACGACCCCCTGAAACACAGGAAGGACTCGAGTATTAAGTGTATCATCATGTCATATGGGACAGTGTAATTGAATGGGACCCTAAAAACAAACGGGGAAAGGTGTCCCTGATACGACTTGATGCCTGAGTCTGGTCTACATTTCAGATGAGTGTCTGACCCGCATGCCAGTTAAATTTACTCAAAGCTAATCTGGGACTCTGAGGCACATTAGCCTGTCCGAATTCAGAGCAGAGCAGAAAGAAAGACAGGAAGAAGCTAAACAGGATTTTAATGAGTTAATGCACGAGACGCCTGTAGTGTGAATGTCCAAGTCACGAAGCTTTAAAGTGTTCTTAAGTCAGCGGTTCCTGAACAGGATTTGTCCTACACACACACACACCCTTCCCTGTGTGTTTCTTTCAGCGCAGCTTTTGGCATTTTGACATGTGTCGGCGCGCGGAGCGCTGCTGTGAATGTGGAGCACGTGCCAGGATGTTTTATGAGCGCGGTGGTTGAGGTTTTGGCCGCCGGGCTGGGGGTGGCGGTGCTGGTTTACATTAGAGGGAAGGTAAATAGCAGCTGCCGCTCTGAGAGCCTGGGAAAACCACGCCCACCGAGAGAGAGAGCGAGAGAGAGAATGTGTGTGTGCATGTGTGTGTATAAGGGAAAGAGTGTGTGTGTGTGTGTGTGTGTGTGTGTGTGTGTGTGTGTGTGTGTGTGTGTGTGAGAGAGAGAGAGAGAGAGAGAGAGAGAGTAAAAGAGAGGGAGTGTTTATCGGAATGCGAAGCAACAGTGTGAGATTGGGGCTTCGCGCCGCACTGATGAACAGACCGCGCGCAGGACGGTAGACGGTTAACAGAGTCATTAAAAGTTCCCACCAATTAGACGTGTTTACTTGACCTATGACGAAACTACACAATCACAGCGTGAAGAACACATAAAAACGTTAAGCGCCTGAGTGACCATAAAGTAGATAGATAGATAGATAGATAGATAGATAGATAGATAGATAGATAGATAGATAGATAGATAGATAGATAGATAGATCGGTCGATCGATCGCTCGTGACTGACTACACAAATCTATCGTAAATTCTCGCGCGCCTTATCTTAGTCCAGCATAAACTAACGAGTCTTCCATATTCTGAAGGCAACACACATACACTCGGAGCGCCGTTGCGCGCCCCCCCTCCCCATCCACCCGAATACACACACACACACACACACACACACGCTCCTCTCCGCTGCGCGCGCTCCAGCTGCTGTAGAAGCCCCGCGACACGTGGCGCGCGAGCGAGCGGGGGAAGGAGCTGCTGCTGCCGGCTCGCGCTGCCCGCGCCGGCTAACTCCGCCTCATGCACGCCTATTGGTCAGCCGAATCCCCACTCCTTTGTTAGGATAGGGCAATTCGAATGGCTACCGCCCATTCGTAGCTCAATAGACAAGTAAGAGCGCCTCGTCACTCTTAGACATAGGGTTGCTACCAGCCAATCATAGCTCCTTATGCAAATGACCGAGCATAATACCAGCCAACCGTAGCGCGATATGCAAATAGATGAAAAAAGCAGCAACCAATCTTACGCCAGTATGCAAATATAGAGCAAAGCGTTGGACTGCTTGTGGGTTAGTGTGAACCAGGAGCCAGACGTGGTCGTAGGAGAGCCACAGAAGTTATCCTATCCTTCTCTCTCTGGCGGTTCAGGCGTTTATTATAAATTAATATGTGTCAGAAACGTATGATGTGAATATGTGTTCTAATTAAAGAATTTGTTTCTGTAATTTTTTGAGTCATCAAATCATAAAGCCATCTGGTTTTAAACAATGCAGAAGGCTACAACAGCCTGTCCAGAACTTGTGACATCTAAACATATAAACAGATTTGTAATCAAACGCAAGTTAATTACTTTTATATATTTAAAACATATATTTACATATGTGATTTCATTTTATATGGCAAACTGTGATATCACATACTCTTCTTTTTAATTGCCTAGTTATCTTGTTATCCCCCCCCCCCCCTCTCTCTCTCACACACACACACACACACACACACACACACAAAATCTACCTACCTTCTTAACAGACTTCACACACTCCCCATCACACCGCCGCAGTCATATCTTTATTGAGGGCTCTCGACTATGGACCTCCGCACTGCAATAACACAATCAGGGCTCCCGATTGCAGGGCTAAAGTACGTGAGAAAGTTGGAGATAGCACACTCCCAAACAATCAAGCCTGCAATCACAGACACGGCGTAAACTTAATGGGTAAACTATTGATGACCGCTGGCTGCTGAGCGAGAGCTCCTGTTGACAGCTCAGACATATCAGAAGCGTTGGGCCCTCAGGCACTCGAGTCCCATGGTGTCATGTGAGGATGGTGATACTATCGGAGGTGGTTGTTTAAAAGGCCTCTTCTGCCATGAAAATAAAATCCTAGCATGGAGCAAACAAACTTTGGTGAGCTGCTAGTGACCCGTCGCACTAGCAGAATGGAAAACGAACAGTTGGGTGGCCTTTTTTAAAGAGGTAACCTTAAAAGAACTCATTTTCAATAGAGGTGTGATTCTGAAACTGAGACCGAAACCCCAATACATGATCTTGTATCGCAGCTCCGGAAGACAAGCTCAGCTAAAAGTTCTGTTGTTGGTCTGTTAGTGCATGCATTAGTGTGGGTGTTTATCTTCCTCCGGAATGCTATAGATTGAGGGGAGATACCTGATACCTAGAAAACTGATAACGAATAGATAATAATACAAAATGTAACAAAGAGCATATCAAACTCTCAGAACCAACAGATTCTTTAAGCAAAAAGAAAGACAGAGAGAGAGAGAGAGAGAGTGGGGGAGAACGAATGGCTTTGGAGGCCCTCCAGTAGTCTTCCCACGGAGCAGACGCAGTGCCGCCTCCCCACGCTGGAGTGAGCGGTGGAGCACACACACAAAACACAGCCGCACCACTCAGTCCAGCTCACCGAGGGCCTGAGGGGATCAGAGGCAGGGGAGTGCTAAAGCGTTGATTCATAGTCTACTTCACACACATACACACTAGCACACACACACACACGTACGCGCACACACACAAACATCAGACGAACACAGATCACTCAGGGTCACCAGCAGCCTCGCAGACATTAGCGTTCAGTGTATGTTTTACTCAATAGCGGCTGGGGAGCTTTTCAAAACAGCCGCCCGGCTCGCTGGTGATTCAAGCCTTTCTGGGCCCGCTCCTGCGCTCGCTGCTTCACAGGCTGGGGAGAAGCGTGTGCCCTGGGGGGGGAAGCCTATTGAAGTGAAGCTAAGCTTTTTCTCTCTCCTGTGCCCTCTTGTGAAGCTGGGCCTACCAGGGGCGGTGTGCTCATGTGGAGGAGGCTGTGGAGACTGGGTCACAGGTCACCCAGGATGTGCATCCGGCTGCCAGACTCAGCTGGTTGGGGTGGTTTGTGAGTTAACAAGCCTGGGGCACAATATTTTCAAGTAGCCAAATGCTAACAACAAGTCTCCATCTTCTCTTCTCTACCACTACAGCCCTGTGTGTATATTATTCCGAAACTACATGAAATATTTGGAGTCAATCGAAAACAATGGGACCCTGAAACACTATACAGCAAGGCCAACAAACACTTCAAGGATATGCCTTTTAGCACTGTGGCAATTGTAGCCAACTTCTATGAAGATAATTCCATGTTCCTTTGCCGTTGGATAAGATACCTTTATTTTGTGTCTGTATTCCATCAAACCAAACCAAAGAAGATTAGTGGAGCTCTCCCTTACACCAGCTCCTCACAAGTCTGTTCTTATTTTATTTTCGACCTACTATGGTTTGCCTTTCAGGAAATGGGAATTAGATCCTCCAACGTCTTGAAGGACCCAGCACTGTGTATACTGCATTCATGGAACTCCATGCACATGGAGTACATCTTTCCATCTCTGCTACTGGTTCCTGTTCATGTAAATGAGCTCAATCACACTCCATGTGAATTACAGGTGCATAAACTTATCTATTTCCTCTTCACGGGAGCACTTTGTTTATAGAAGATAAGGGAGGTGCTTAGAAGACTGAGGTCTGCTACAACTGTCAGCGATGGCCAGACTAATCTCTATTAGGGTCTAGTTTAGTGTAAACACATACCCTTCCCCATCTGATCTCACACGATCAGCATGTCCATGAGGACAGGGATGTCTAACAGAAGTGCCACCATTCTTCCTGATGATCCACATTACACAAAAGGGAGAAGCATTCAGCATTGTCCAATTATTTAAGACATACAGATAGACAGACAAAGTAAGCGGCCCATGCAATGCTACCTCAACCATAGCAACATCACTATTAGCATAATAACAAAAACAACAAAACCACAACAACAACAGTTATTATTATTATTATTATTATTATTATTATTATTATTATTATTATTATTATTACTAAGGCTTTTCTAGACCTGATATGGCATAACATTGTGCGAAATCCCCCCATGGATTCTAGGCACCCCATGCTGGCTGGGTACTCCAGGGTAAGCTAATTGCTAACTCACTTGCTGTAGCGGTGCTGATGTTTGCTTCAATAACATAAAGGTGTTTAGTTCTTCTACGTCTTTTGGCTAATGCTCAATCAGCATGGGATTTGACTATGCGGAACCAATTTGGATGGACCAGTAAATCTAGTGGATTCTGTAAATCTAGTTAGTTTAGAATGGTAGGCTAAAGCTTTCTCTGAATTTATATCTGAGCACCTGTTTTTGCTTGACTGCCACTAATGCTTGCTTATTGCTTTATACTTACAAAAGGATGGGATTTTTTGCCGTCGGGGGGTGTGGGGGGGGGCGGGTCGACTATGACTGGTTTATTCATTTATGTATTCATTCATTGTTTGTTTGTATCTATGTCAGTTTTACTTGGATATGCCAAACCACTTACTGTTGACAGTTCAATACAGGGTAGCAGGAAAACAGGACTCAAATGAATCAAATCACTGCACTTACTTACTGTATACTACCTGCCGTAACTGCAAAAGATCATGAATCCCAGGCTGGATTCCAAGTTACATCCCCAAAAATTCTGACCAACGTGCCCCCCCACCCCAAAATGTCCACCCGGCTCACCAGCTCCTCTCATCCCTCCACCTTTCCCGTGGGAGTTTGTGAAGCCAGGATAACCTTGGGACCTCAGCTGGACCTTCGCCAGGAACATTAAAGGGGTCTTTCTCTCTTTCTCTCTCTCTCTCTTGCTCTCTCCATCCACTATGCTACCTCTACCTCTAACATATTCTATTATATCTTTTTCCTCTTTTCACTTAGCCTCGTTTTGTAGACTTTTTGCACCCAATTATGCATATGTCTACTCACACACACTTGCTCGACTTGAACAGGCAGGGGGGTAAAAAAACACACAGCACCATTCACATGATCTCCCATGCAGCACACTATTATCTGTAGATTGTCGAGCTGCCAATTTCAATTTTGCTGCTCTATTATCAGGCCCCAAAATAAATGCCTCATTTGAAAAGTGGAAATCAAACTGTCTCTATGGGAGAGATGATTGACGTTGATTGCAAACTAACTATTTAGTGCCAGGCTGCACTTTGTGTGGCTTTTGTCTCTCTGTCCCTTTTTTCCCAGGCTTCACGGCTGTCATATTCCTTTAGTGCTGGGTAAGGTCAAGTGCTGCTGCCTGAGAGATCTAAAGCATTGAAAATGATTCAGCCTCCTGAGTTACAGCGTTCTTCCACCCTACTGGTGGCCATGCAAGGTGTTGATTCATTTGTTTGCCTAGCCCTTTCAAGTTCTCTTTTGTCTTACAGCGAGGAAGTTAAACTTATAGCTAAATGGCCTATGAAATGTCAAGTTTTAAAACTGGACATGAAAGTACCTTACTGATGTATGTACTGGAAGGACAGACCCGCTACACGGTGCTTAGAGAATACCCGGTATAGACTTTCATTCACCACCTGAAACAAGTACAACAAACCAAGTTATCCTGCCTTCGCATTTCGGACACATTCCCCTGCTCGTTCCCCCACTAGAAGTTTTTTCGGAAGTTCCCATGACATCATATACCGCCTTTGACCGTCTTGTCTGATGTCCTTTGTGGCATGAGCCATTCACACACACACAAATACACATACATGACCTCATCGCTGGCACATTCTCCCCGGGTTTCACCTTGCACCTGCCATGCATTCCCTTTTCCCTCCGGCTGTATTAACACCCAATCTGCCCTCTCTCCCTCTCACCCCACCCATTCACGGTCCATTGTCTCCCACTGAACACAGCGGCTGGCTTAGGCCTGATCCAGCATCAACTTTCACCCTCAGTACTTGCCACAGAGCCACCCAGCCTGCTGTAGACTAATGGCCCAACAGCTTACAGTTGGTTTCACTCTGTGGTTTCATCCATTGGCCTAGTGGAGACGACTTGTCACTGAAAAAGATCTGACATTGTACTATCAATCAAAGGCCTATTCAGACTGGCATTGTTATATTAACAAGATGCATAGGAGGAGAGATTAGAAGAGATTTGAGTGTCAGAACAGTCATAGGGCTTTTAAGCATTCACATGGGCTGCTGAGATTATGTCATCAGTACATCTCCAGAATGGCAACTTGACAGCACAAGCAGTCTTTACTGTTATTGTAATGCAAGTCAACATAATTCAGTTTTTTCTCATCTTTTCCATTGGTCCATTCATCATGAAATTTTGGTGTGGTGGAAAGGACTCCTGCTGTTCTCAAAAAAATTAGAATTTAATTAAAATGAAAAAGTGAAAAAAGGTATACCGTATTCTTTAACGTTAACGAAAAATGAATGTTGACATTTTTTAATGTGTCTTAAAAACATCAAAATTTGTTAGCCTACATAAAAACCTACATAAGCCCTTCATAACCACTTATGAAGGCATATTCCAGCAAGCATCAAACTTACTTTGTCAACATCAAAGTCAAGTCGATATAACCTTGTCAAATGACATAGACTGTTCTTCGAATTAGGTGTTGCTATAACACTCATTAGTATTTTGTTTGTGAAATATATTTTATCTGTCGCATCAGAAAGACATTTGTTGATGTCAGACCAAGCCGCTAGGAATGCGCTCCCTGATCTTCTCATGGATTACATGTATGTTAAGTGAATGTGAAGAATAGAATTCCCAAAGAGAAATATAAGTTACTGTAACCTTGTCGCTGTGTTATGGTCAAAACTAGGTCGGTACCATGCCTCGTATTATTTCTCTTTCTTCCACTCCTTTCTGTTGAAGTAATAGAGGTAATGCATCTCTTGTGCCTGTTGCGCCTCAAGGATCCTGCTGTGAAAGTGTTGAGCATGTGCTTCAGTGACAACAGTGCTTCCACTGTTCTGGACTGCGTATCTGTCTGGCCCCAAACCCCGCTCAACCCCCACGCAGAGCTGAGCTCATCATCCAGAGATTGTATCTTCGTCTATAAGCTGAGTATCAAACGTCACCGCCCTGTCTTTTTACAATCTCCCATTTATAGCTTCCAGTCGTAATGGTAGGGAATACGTGCATACATTTCATCACAGTATGTCGGCATTGAAAATGCAAGGACATTGTTGCAAATGAAACGGAAGCCCCTTTGATAATGTATTATAACTGTATTAGAATTGTAATTTTCCTGTTCATTCATATTACATAATAATATATATGTAATTACATAGTTAGTTACATGGGTAATTGCATTTACTGTATCCACAGGATCAAGTCTGCTTTTTTATTTGTTTTGTTGATTGAATATTTAGAATCTGCACTTTTAACACAATTGATTGGTGGAGATACAAGAGAGAAACTGAGCAATGCTTGAAAAGTCCAAAAAGTAGTTGGGCCACTGCAGAAAACAAAACAACATATGCAGTGCATCAGAAGCGGGCCTGAGATAACTGTAGTAATACATTCTGAAGATTCAGTGTAGAGACTGCTGCTCTGGTGCCTGGGACTCTTCAGCACACCTCCTTAACTGGATTACAGAGTGGCTCTGACAACATCTGTCAAATGAGGTCCTTTGCAGATAAGAAGGCACCCCTGTATCTCAAAGATCATCACAGCCCCCAGCCCCTATCCTACATAGCTCACACCTTTCCCCTAACAGGATGCCACAGGCTCTCCAGGATTTGATTTGGTGGAGCCAGGAGGTGGAGAAGGGCTTGGAAGAAGAAGCTCAGAAGAAACAGCTAATCACAACGAAGGTCTCTAGATGATTCCTCTACCCTCCTGCCCCCAACCTCGACTTTCCAAGTCTGTGTCATGCTTGGCAGGGTGCTGGGTGCCGGTGGGACAGGATTTGATCATTCCGTGGCCTATTAAACCAGGCAGGCAACGCCAGAGCTTTACTGGAGATTACTCAGAGAAGCAAGAATACAACAGGGGTCGATTTTTCCCACAGATCAGCCAATTAGTCCCCTGAGAAAACAAGCAATCTACCTCTATCAGCCAGCTCTGCTGTCTCTAGCCTGCCAGCGGAGGATAGAGAAGTCTCTGCATCTTTCCCTCCACACCCCCTTACCCTCCATTTACCGCTCCCTTTCTTCATGTTTCCCTAGTGACCCCACCTCTTTTCTTCAACTAAGTAACTTTAATTGTCCTGGGAAAGTCAAGGCTGGGCCTCAGGGCACAAAGCTCCGGCTGCTAATGAATGTTCCAGCCAAGGGATTAGGTGCAGCCGTGGGCAGCCATGATGAGAGAGGTTGTGACAGAGAGAGTGTGTGATCTTCCTGTCCTTGTGTGTGTGCATGAGTCATACCATTCCTCCAGTCTGCTTTACGAGCTTTTGTTAACATGTAACAGTTCAGTAGGCCATTGGAAAACCACAATTAATTTCCCTACATGCGTGAATAAGGAGGTCAAACCTGTACAAGCCTAATTGCAAAGGTTGGGATACTAGGTGAAATGCAAATTACAAATCTTGACTAAACTAAAATGTTTTACAGGTATTTAACTGAAACCAGGGCAGTTTTTCACACAGAATTGAAGGAAAGTAGGACTTTTATAATCTATAATCCGATCCAAAAGATTTAGAGCCAGAGAAATTTATGTAGCTCATAGGGTAAGGCCAAACACCAATGCTGAATGCCTGTGACCTTTGATCCCTCAGATATCACTGCATTAAAACCCAAGATGCTTCTGTAAAGCGTATAACCACAAGCTTTTTGGGAATGCTTCAGAAATCGCATGTCGGCAAACACAGTTAATCATTGCATTGGCAGACGCAAGTTAAGACTATGCAAAGCAGAAGCTATATATCAACAACATCCAGGAACTGCACTTTTTTCTCCAGGCTAGAGTTCATCTGAGGTCGACTGATGCAAAGCTGAAACGTGTGCTGTGTTAAAAAATTGCATCTTTTAAATTTTCCCAATTGCTTTCGATGCGCAGTTTAAAATGCCAGTATTTCTCATGGTATAGGGCTGCGGTAGTGCCAATAACATGGGTGATGTGCACATCCATGAAGGCACAATTAATGCTGAGGGGCACATTTGGGAGCATCATATATTGCTGCCTTTAAAGGGACGTCTTTGCTTGTTTCTCTAATATGTAAAACATGTTACAACAGCACATAATGCATGGCACATTATGAAACACAATGTATGACGATGAAGACCCAGGGCTGTTGAGAAGCTAAAGTGTTATATCAAGCAAGAATTGGCATAGGTTTGGCACCTAGCTCCCACATTAGCTCTGCTACTTGCAGCATTGCTTTCATCTCTCAGTTTCCATGAAAATCTGCTGCTTTAATGTTTTGTGGCAAAAAAAAATTCCGGGTTTGACAGGTAAATGTGGTTTCCAGAATGGATCTATGTATTTTAAGCATGCATGTATCAATTTCAGCTTTTGATTGTATTATGGATGCTACAAGGTGGCCTGAGCTGATGTTTGATGATTCTAGCAAAGGTAACAAAGACGCACAGGTTGTATCTCTGCATTGTTTAACTTAAATGAAGCATTCATATAACTTGTGTTATATGTATGTAACTCATACATATATTACTTGTATACATGTGTAACTTTGCATTGTGCATATAATATTGAGGTGGATTCTATTTTTTTACTTCTATTTCTTTTTATTTTTTTCTGTAGATTCTTCCTTTTTCTTTAATATTATCTCTATATAAAGTATTTTAATCATTATGTTGGCAACATGTCATAACAATGCATGCCAGTATTGCTAACTGAATTTGAAGATTCAATTCATTTAAATAGAGAGAGACATCAGATAGTCGAGGCCTTAGGTCTGGGTCAGACTAGGTGCAAGTCCACAGGCACAAGACAGTAGGATCTTTCGGCATGTCTGCCGAAATATAATTCTGGCATTCTATTCTAGCTGAAAATTCAATTCACACTTCTGGCAAAGTTTTAACTGCAGAAATTCAAAAACACACTGACATTTCTCCCGCTGTAAGCAGCTCAACTCAAAAAGCTCAAGAACTTGTGCGAGTGGAAAAGAGACACCTCAGGTAGTTTAAAAGATCAGACAAGACCTCAGAGCAAAAACAGAAGTGCCTCTCATCTTTTTCAAACAGAATTCAGAAATCAGCAGCTCACAACACACAGTTGCATGTGTACATAACCAAGAGAAAGGCAGAACTGTAATGAGTTTGAGTCCAGAAGCCTGTAGCTTTCTGTACGTGTTTGTGTGCATTTGTGTCTCTTTGTGTTCGTGCAGTCTTCACGCTTGTGTTAGTGAATGAGTCAGACAACCCAGGCATCCCTCTAACTGTTGTTCATGTTAGCATCCCTTGTGTCTAACTCTTTTTCCCTCTCTCTGCTTGAAACCTAACCTCACCTTTGAAAGAGAGAGAGAGAGAGAGAGAGAGAGAGAGAGAAAGGAGAGAGAGAGCGAGAGAGAGAGAGAGAGAGAGAGAGAGAGAGAGAGAGAGAGAGAGAGAGAGAGAGAGACAATGTAAACAGTATTGATCCTCTCAGGCTGCTGAGGCACACAGTCTCCCAGAGCAGACTGAGGGGCAGAGCAAGTTTGACCCTGAGACTGCCCTGCTCTCTCGCTATCTCCCTTTCTCTCCGTCTCTCCCTCTTTTTCTCTCTCTTTTCTCTGCAGCTGCTCTCTGCTCTCTATGCAACACATCCTATCTCACCTCCTAGCCCTCCCTAAAACCCACCCACATAATACACAGACACATGTACACACGTACACACACACATCTAGCTCCACCATTTCTCCTCTGCCTCTTTCTCTCCTGCTACCTCTAGGCTTCTTTCCTCTGTCTGGTTTACATGCCAAATAAACACAAAATGCCATACAACATTGTATGCAGGCCAGCAAATCTCATGTCGTGATGAGAATGAGATGAAAGGATGAGTGTCAGGCTGATATCATTTATCTAGCAGGTCTGTATACAGACATTTTGAGGGGGAAGTAGAAACAGAGGCAAACTAACCAATTCACAGTTTATGGCAATCACTCTTGTTAAGAGTAATTCTGAGGAATTTAAATGCATTGCCTGTGGTGTAGAACCTTCCTGTTCCCCATACAAGGCAGTAGCATTATCTGCTATACTGTCTACTTGCTTGTTAACGTTGCATTTACAAATCTATTCAACAGCTCCTCCTTGTTTTTCACAGCAAAATATTGGCTTAGAAAGTTGTTGGTGCCCCTGTTGCCAGATTTGACTGATTGTTTATCTCTGCTCATCTGCCCCTGCCGAATTTTGCCAAATGTCCATCTCCACAATGGCTACTGTATGCACATTTACCTTTCCACTGTGTAGAAAACCTCACTTGTGTGCTCCACTCACCCCTGTGTCACCATGGACTTCTGCCATAGACATTTGGTCATAGATGGTGTTCATCTGCCTCACACTATACTGGCTTCTTTATAGATTCATACTAAGGTATTGTTATGATGGGCTTCTAACAGTAGCCATTGACTCCATTCCCCACAATCCCTGTTTCTTCACTCTGACTCTGCCTTGCCCTTATGTTATATCCCCTTTGCTTTTGTTGCTGCTGGGTTCGATTACAAATGTGTTAAACCTCGCCTTGATTTTAGCTCAGCGCAACAATCTGTTTTTCCATCAACACAATTTGTTAGTCTGACAGACCTTTATCAGTAGTCATCAGTCATCACTTAATACTTTTGTTCACTGAAAAGTTTTCTTTTATTTTTCCATATTTACTATTAAATAGTCATTTTCAAATCTCATTCCTTACTCACATTCCTCTTGTTGTATTTTTGCACTATTGTTATCCAGTGCTGACCGGAAGAAGATGGCTTTTGAGTCCTGAGTCGTCTCGGCTTTTTTTCCTGTTTCTCATAAGAATTTTTTTCTCTGCCGCTGTTGCTGGTGTTGTGCTTATTGGGTCTCAAACCTGGATGTTTTTGTAAAGCTGCTTTTTTTGCAATGCCCACTGTAAGTGCAATATAATCTTTTAAAATCTATAACATACATATAAATAATGCGCATTATGTAAAGAAATGCTTTCTTAAACAGATAAGCGGTGCTTTACTGGTGGGATTTTCAGCTGTGTGGTGATGACAAGCATGCATCTATGTTGAAGTTGCTTAGGCAACTTAGGCAATTTGAGCTTTATTTAGAGGGTGAACCTGGGCTGAGCCTTTTTAAAACAGATCTCAAACAATGCCATTTTACATGATGGACAACTGGTATTAATGTAAATGACAATGACGACGTGCCTTATCAATTATAGATGTGTACATTATTAAGTGATGTCATATACATGTTCTTATGCCCAAACATTTTGGATCTTGCGACCACTTTTATGAAGGTAGCCATTGTAATCATTCTTCAGGGGAAACCCCATGTTTTTAAGAGCTTTTTTTAAGCAGCCAGTAGTACTAGCTTTACTGGAGAATATTTGAACCACAACCTCAAGCATACAAGACTGTGAAGTTAACCACTATACTATCTAATTGCTATGTAGCAACTTTATGTCTACAAAGTGGACCAGCAAGATAGGAGTGTCTAATAGAGTGGGCACAGTGTTTAAAAACTTTGGCACTGATATGTCTGATCCACTCACACCAGTACATCACACCCTAACACTCCATCGCCATATCAGTATCACTGCAGTGCTGAAAATGATCCATCATCCACATAATACCTGGTCTGTGTTGGTTCTTTGGGGCTCCTGATCATTGAAGAACAGAGTAGATTGTAGATTGCAATGTAATTGTAGAAATGCAGTGTGCTTCTGTTTGTTGAGTGGAGCTAATAAAACAGTAAATAGTGAGTATATATGGAAGTGCTCCTAATAAAGCGCTTGCTAAGTGTACATAGCGATACTAAGGACAAGGGTGCGGAGCTTAACCAAGGGCTATCCATGAGCCTAGTAAATTTAAAAACGTATAGCCCACTGTAGCTAAATACAGCAGTTTTATTGAAGCCAGTTTGTACTTCTGTTTATTGTTGTAGATAACTGTATGTCAGATTTGAGATTTCTTAACAACTCAATAGAGACTGCATGCTGGCTCGAGTGGTGGCCTTAATAGAGATATAATTTATTCAGTGTTTCTATTGTTCTATCTTGAATTGGTGGACCTGTGGCCAAACATGCCAGAACACTAGTGTGAGCATAACTGTGTGAAATGGGTTTCTATGAGTAACTGCTCACAAAAGGAGACATGCACATGGACACACACAGTTGTACTCCAGAGTTCTGAAGTGCTCTTTTGAGAGTATTCTCTCTCTCTATAGTAGTTGGGCTCCCCTGTAGAGACCGGTCTCAGCGTGACACTGCTATAAAGCCTGCATTCACCCACAGGACGAGCCACCATTTGATCTCCCAAATATGTCAGAAATGTTTTCATACTCCCCATTCATAGGAGCGTCGGGCCGGGGGACCTAATCGCATAAGACATGGAATTAAAGAGGGAAGCACACAGAGGTGAAGAGGTGCTTTCCTTGGAGGAGTAATGGAATGAGGCAGGGGGTTGAAATGGGAGAGTCATTGAAAAGCTATAAAAGAAAAGCTAGACAAAAAAAATCTAATTTATGCGATTTTCCTACCCAAATGTATTCTATCAGCCAAGACATATTCCATGTCCCAGATTTTTACTTTTGCATTGGAGTTGCAAGGCCTAATACAGATAACAAGTAATATGTAGGAGCCATTAGCATTATTCAGACTACTTGCTTGAACCATTACACTTATTTACCATTTTCACTCTAGTGCTGAAACTTTAGAAACCTAACATGTCTCAACTGATCAATGACATTAAGGGAAATTGTGTTAATTCTATGTCTTGCTAAACTTTGAGTGGTACTTTTTGTGCCGCAAGTTTCATACCAAGTAATATATAGTAGTTAGGGAGTAATAACTGATTAATAACTGAATGAAAAGCCTGTCGTGGAAGGAGTTAAAATGGGCCTGGGTGCAGGGGCTCAGTGTGGGAGAGAAACTGTATTGACGGGTGGGGTGGGGGCCGTTATGTCACGGCTGTCAAGTCCGTGTAATGTTGACAGGCCGGGGCTTTCTGCTGTGCTCTGCCGGCCCCTCCCCTCCTCCCCCCGCTTGGCAGCGCATGGTGCAGAGTGTGGGAAAGGACGGCCCAGGCACGCGCCAGATAAGATCGCACAACAAACGGCCGGGCCTCTCCGGGGAGCGCTGCGGCATGCTTTCCCCAGCAAACAGGCCCCTACTGGCACGCAGAGAAGCCCCCCCAGGGCCTGGACACACACACGCACACACAGCACACAGGGCTGCCACTGTGGAGGCCCAGGAAAGAGGAATGAGTGTGTCATCCCTCGTTTCCTCTGTCTCTCTCTCTCTCTCTCTTTCTCCCTCTCTGTCTGAATCATTCCAGTTAGTTTGTCGCTCTGTTTTCCGCTTGTCTTTTTAGACAGGGCCCACTGTTCAGTCCATTTTTTTTGGCCTTCTCACACCACATCATTTCACGCCTTCACATATTTGTCGCTAGTTTTGGATGATCTCATTTGTTCTCGTTACCATGCACGATTCTCTATTCTCTTTCTACTATCTCTTTCATTCTCAAATTCCAGACCTTTTCAACTCTTCTCATGTCGGCCTTCTCGGAATGGGGCCATCCTCTTAGAATAAGTACACACGTCAGGATCTCGCCAAAAAAAGTTTTTGGTCAACTGAGACATTTTATTGCTCACTTGCTAAATGCCTCTTGTTCAAATACAGATACCATAAAGACACATTCATCATTAATTCTGTTTCTTTTGGGCCCAGAAGTAGCACTCAAAGCAAGAGCTCAGCAAAAAAGTCTAATTTACAGCTCTCCCCATAACCCAAATGTAGTAGACCAGCCAAGAACAATTGGTGCCTAAAGTTTACTTCTCTTATTTTGCATTGGAGCCACCAGGCTAATGTAGCTAACAAGTAATAACAGCATAGAATTCACCTGTTAGCACTGTGTACAGACACTGCATGCATACTTGCCTCAAATTGTGTCACAATGTTGAGTAATTTCCAATAATTTATCTACACAGTATGACATATTGATAGTTATAAAAGTAGAGGGTAAGATGTATAGCTCAATACAGTTCCTGAAATTTTGTACTTCCGTTTGTATCTTTGACCTAGTAAGTTTCTCTAGTATGAACCTCCCTAAATTACTAATGGTTTGAGGATCCATTTGCTGTGGGTTTCTGTCCATGCCTTCCTCTGTATAACATACTACTAAAAGCAAAGTTTAGACCTCACAATCTTCATAGCTACTGAAATTATTTAACAACTCTGTGGTTTGAGGTCAGTATCTGTGATGTAAGAACTGAAACTGAACTGCATTTGCATGCTGCTAATTGGTGTGCAATAAGCTTTAGCAGCTTCAATGCCTGACTAAAGAAGCACGTTTTGGACAGTCACCACAAATCATCTGCATTATGAATGTGTGCCAAACTATAGCTTAAAGACTTGAGGGTGGTAGGAAATGGAAATACAGAAGGCTTACCGTGCATAGTGCTAGAGATTCCATCACCTTCACACACGCACACACGCGCACAGCGCTGATAAACACTTCACCACACTTCACACACTGCTGGACTCGAGGATTCTCCATAATGCATTGTGGCGTGATGTGTGGATGGAGAGAGAAATCAGCCCATCTGTCCATGCTAGCTTTCTACCATCACTACTCATCCATGCTTGCTCTCTCTCACAACTCGTTTTGCAATTTCACAGACGCATGCATGAACACACCTCCTGTGTCAAAGTGTTGTGTCGTGTTGCCTCCCTATCCTCGATTTTGCATGAGTGACACGGTGGATAGCACTTTTAGCAGCAGTTCTACTTGTCATGTTGTAGTGTTTCAAAAAGCGGTAGCCAGTGTCTTACTCGAGATTTAGCAAGGAAAATGAATACACCCTGCTCGTTTAGTGTTTGGGGACACCTTTCCCCTCATTTGAATGCGTAACGTTTGATATGTACTGTATTTTTCAGTTAAAGGCTTAAAACACGATTTTAAACAAATACACTTTTGCCTGAGGCACTTGAATGTGACTGCTGCAGTATTAAAGGCAGAACGGAAAATCTCAGACAGGAAACTGGTGGATAACAGGCTGACTCCAGCTTCATTTAGCGTTGGAAAGCGTGGAAAGGGATGAAGAGGTTGCTTTGTTTCTGTTTGACAGGTGGGTAACATTAACTTACTTGTGCTGTTTTACAGAAGCAATAGGTCAGTACTGCTTTCTCCCATAAGCTATAGCAATTGGTTAGTATCACAGTTAGCAGTTGTAGTAATAGTTTGCTAACCCACAACCTAGCTAACTATTGGTTACATGCTATGTCTTTGTTTGTGCTAATATTATATCATGGTATTTGTCTGCAAATAGTGGACAAAGGGTTTTGCAGCCATTAAGACTTAAAAATACAAGTTAGCTAGCCTAGTATCATTCACCTGGGAATTGCACATTCATTATTTTGGGGTGGAGCTGCGAGACAACACCATATAATATTTTGTTAAGGTAAAGATTCGCTTTTTTTTAAATATCTAATATTTTAAGATATTTTTTATGTTTATTAAAGACTACTTTATACATAATACTGGCATAACCATAAACATATCATGGGAGATATGTGTACAACCTATGTACAACTTGTGTTGTAGACATGGCGATGCCAGGTTCCTGACATCACCCCTGTAAAGAAATCAGTGTATAAGTGTCCAGTGATGTGTTTCACATCAAACCACTCTGAATGAATCTAGAGACTGAATTATTCAGAAATGTTTAAAAATTGGAAAAATTAGCTTATGACATAAGCTGTCGTGAACATTATGGCAGCGATAGCAGGACATTGATATTACTGAAGTCATTGCTCAACTCTTGACAACAACAAGCAACTGAAGTCCTTTTTGTGGGGGGTTTTTTCCGTTTAAAGAAAAATCAAACAGCATCCCACATTCTCAACCCCAACCCGGCCACCACATGAAAAACCACAAAAAAGGTCTTCAGCACAGTACATATTAGGCGATCCAAAAAAACTTCACTTTGGGTATGCCATTAGTCCATGTACCTGAACTAGCTCAATCTAAACAAATACTTTGAATGAACAATTCTTGAGATTAAAAAAAAAAGTTAAATTAGCTTAGTTGGTTGTATTTTGTAGGTTGAACTGGCACTCTATTTTTACAATGTACAACACCTGCCATCACACGTTTATAGCATGATTTGGACAATATTATGTAGCAATTAAAGAGTAACTGAATCTTCCTTGAAATGAAGAGGATTCGACAGTTTTCCTTTCCAAACTATTGATAAAAGCACCTGTTTGCCCAAAGGTGCTTTAAATAACTTAAAGTTTTGAGTACCGACATTACTACAAAGGGATGAAATGCATGCTTGGCAGAATTCCCAAAGTAGAACCGTCACCAATAATGTTATGAGTACTGCATGCTTAGATGAAAAAGTCTTTAATGTGTTTATGCAAATGTTAACAAAGTTTGTAAAATCTTCCTTATTTATATTAAAACACTTTAAAAGCCAAATACAGCGTCTTCACCAGTAGTGAACTGAAACTCTAATGTTGATTTTCTTAACACCCTGGACACCTGAAGACTCTGAAACGGTACAGAGAGGTGTAAAGAAGTATTGCTATCCCACAGCTATAACCTCTATCTCTCTTCACCCCACACACAGAACCAGCTCAAAGGAGGTGTGAGACACTATTCTCCCAGGTAACTGCTCCTTATGGCAAACACAGAACACCCACGCACACGCCTACTCATCGTCAGACGTGCACATACACACATTCGCCCATAAACGCGCACAGGCTGCAGCATGCGCATACGCAAAGGAACCTCACATAAACTCAAAGCATGCATAAGCTCACATACACTGGCTACTCCAGCTACTCTTTCCTTCCTGTCAATAATCCATCCCTAAATACTCAGCATTGTTGTAGCCAGCTTGACTGAGGGAAAGGAGCCAAGGCACCGGGCAGGTGAACAACATCCTGCAGAGTTTAACTCCCAACCTTAAGGGCCGTCTCAAAGTTAGAGCCAGGTGTGCTGAATCTGAACTCTCCAGGATGTCTAAGATCAAGGCTATGCAAGCCATAGCTGTGAAGGCTAATGGTCTACCTATGAGACTAATATTTTTTCTTTTCTTTTCTGGTGAACTCGCTTTACATCCAGCGTTACTGATCAATACAACCACCTCAAATTAAACCCCAAAATACTGATTCTCCCAGTGACATTAAGTAAGCCTACCAAAAGGGATCTTAATCAGACAGCATATGAACTGGATACATACACAAAGATACTTTTCCCTGGATGCAACATTAAGTTCAAGTCAACTTGAAGTCAAATCACAGGGAAGGTTCTTCTGCTTTCATGGCTCTCATTTTTGCTTCTAAGTGATCTATAGGTAATTTAGTGGTGTGAATGAGAGAGACACTCATAAGCAGAGTGCAATTATAAGTAATACACGATTTAATGAATTCACGATTCATGATTTTGTACATTCATTGTACACAGGTTTACCTAAGTATCTATCTCTACATATGGCCATTTTTCTATCTAGCGTCTTGTACAGTTCCATTTTCATCCCTCTGTTTCTTGCATCCCATCTTCCTTCCTATTCCTCAGTGCTGATTCTGTTTTCCAAGGGAGCTCTGGAACCAAACAGGCACCAAAACGTTTGTGTCATACAGTGAATAGGGCTTAATGAATACATAAGTGTGAATTCTGACCATTCTTATTAGTGGCCTCATAAAGTGTTTCAACTCTGAATTGGACGAAGACCAAAATTTTGTGCTCACACTGCTCTGATCTGTATCACATGTAGTCCTGTAAGTGTGAAAGATGGAAGGGACGTGAGTACATAAATCTGGAGTGAGACTGACCGAAAGCGTCCCCCCACCCTAATCGCCTCAGTGGGACTGTGTGTGACAGGCCAGGGGGTCAGAAGCAGGTCTGTCCCGATGGGCGATCCTGTGAGGGGTAATTGGGGCCCTGCAGATCAAACGGAGGCCATCATTAGCGGCTCTCAAGCAGCCACTAATCCACCACGTTCTCACACAAAAGGAATGGGGGAGGTGGGGTGGTGCTGACAAGTGTGTGTGTGCGTGTGTATGTATGTATGTGTGTGTGTGTGTGGGTGGGTGCACCGCCTGGCGCCCGCCAAGCTGAGCAAAACATCTCACCCGCAGATCAAAGGGCCTCAACATCTCAGAGCCATCCAAGGAGAGAAAGAAGGAGCAGAGGAGGGGGGCAAAGGAAGGGGGCGGGGGGCAAGCTGGAGCTGCCCGTGACTGGCACAGGGTAACTCACCTAGCGCCTGCGCCAGTCTGGGACGTTTGATTTGTGAGTCCGTGAGCACAGTTACAGCTTCACAAGTACTTATGAATCATAATAGAAAAGGTCTGCTGCCAGTAGGTCAGTGCCGTGGCCCAGTAATGCTGGAAACTACTAGGGTTAGGGTCAGTCCGGTAAAACTGCAAGAGCAGGTTAAAGGTTACAGGGCAAGTGCAAATGTGAGAGAATGCCGAGAATACAGGTGCAAATCTTTCACCTCGTTAGCGATTCAGTACATCATGCAATACCAACTTATACTGCTGTTTGATTTGACTCATTTTCAGAATTTTGGAATTCTGACACATGTTTGGAAGCACACTAATTACACAAATGTGGATAAAAAATCTAGAAATGTATTTTAGACAAATATATATAAGTCCATGTATGTAAATATGTACATATTTAATTGGCTCCAATATTCCCAAATCACTGCAGTTGATGGGAGGTTACTGGGAATCAACACTAATTATCTCGGAGGATACTATGTCAGGGGTAACACCCGTCCCAGCTCCGTCATCACTTTCCTGCTTCAAAATGCTCCAAAAAGATTCTCAGTTGTTTCTTTTTGAATTTTCTCAGAGGGCCATCACACCTTTATGGTAATCTGGAGGTGTTTGCATCTTGACCCTGTACAGAGGGAGGTTCAGAGACGTTCTTGCGTAATTCCCAATTTGTGATCGGGTTAAACCTTAAATAGCAGGCAAGCACTGGAGGAAGAACTGATTTTTCTTCCTTTCATCAGTTGCTCCCAGCTCTGCCTGTTTTTTTTTTCCCTCACTGGGCGTCTCACGCCAGTTCCCTTCTTTTCTCCCTGAGTTGTCTCCTGACCCCGTGGTTTAAATCAAGGGGCGTACGGGTGGTCTGTCGTCTGTGGAAGGAGGCTGATTTTCCCAAGCCTCGTCTTCCCGAACTGAGGTTCTAATTGGCAGGAGGGCGACCTCCCGGTTCCTTTAAAATCACACCATGCAGAACGTTTACTTAGGGAAGTGCAGGGGAGAGGAAGAGGACGGGCCACGTGGCCTTGGCTGCCACTTCAAAGCCCGGTCACAGGGACCAAGCAAACTAGGCGGTGGAGGGGGGTGGAGGAAGGAACATGGTTCCAAGATAGCTTGGAATGACAAAAAAAAAAGGATGTCTGACCTTTTTAGACCTCTAACAGGCTTCATTTCATTCAAAAATCGAATGCACATGGTTTACACACCCATCCTCAAGTGTAATGGATCAGCCAAAATATGTTTGGTGTCTGAACTATGAAGGTAAGGTAGCTAGCAAGTAATGGGAGCTTAATTCACTGGTTAGGAATGGGCAAATAAAGACATGCTGAGGTAGGTGTGAAATCATGCAGTGGGAAAATCTCAGGGATTCTGAACAAGCTGTCCAGGGAGTTTTCTGTCTTACGCTCTGGGATAGGCTTCAGCACCTTCTGTGACCCAGAAAGAATGAGCAGTGATGAAGATGAGATTAGTGAGATGAGGAAAACGTAAAAAAAGAATGCTTACTGAGTACGGGGTGGGAGACTGGTCGGAGTGGAATCACCCATAACGTGGGGCTCCGTGTGAAAAACCCCACTCTAGACCTTCTGGAAATCCCAAACATGTCACGGACTGGTAGTGGTAGACTTGGTAGACACATGACATGGTATGACAGTGTGTTCCAAGCCCATGTTAAAAATGTCAAAGGCTGGCAGTAGCTCTGCATTAGAACTCCTTTTTAAAATAGTCACTGCAAAATTGCTAAAAGTTAAAATATAAGAAAACATGTAAAAGGCTGTAACACTGTTAGTTTAGTGTTCTACTAGAATCCCATAGAACTGCAGAACGTGCTATCAGAAATGCAGCTGTGTTGACCTTTATGTCCTGAACTGAAGGAAAGTGAAATTCTGCATGCTATCACTTTAAACAGTGCTGCTGTCTGATGTCTTCCTCGGACACTGGTGTCTTTTAGTTGAGGAAGCACGCTGTGTCAGGCTGGACGAAAATGACCAAGTGCACAAACTCTGTGTGCAGAATGATTGTACCAGGCAGCCACCTGTTGCACACACTTTGGTACTCAGAAAGAAGCAAGAACTCCCTGA
Source organism: Prochilodus magdalenae (assembly GCA_024036415.1). NCBI lineage: Eukaryota > Metazoa > Chordata > Actinopteri > Characiformes > Prochilodontidae > Prochilodus > Prochilodus magdalenae. Next base: position 83,477 of record JAMWET010006596.1, read on the forward strand.
TGCTAATACCAGATGAGCCCAACAAAGGAGGAACAAAAAAGTACAGGATGTTGAACGGACACTGATCAGCAGTTCAGAAAGGACTTCAGTAACGATAATGGGTCTTTGCAGCAGCTGTGTATACTGGGGTCTCCTACCAAAGTTATGCTGCTGTTGGTCTAAAATCGAAAAACAGCTCTTACTAAATTATGTATTAAGTTTCAGAGGATTTGGTAGAATTTATTCCAAAGCTCATTCATTCCTCAGTACACCTAATCTGTGAATAAATAAACCATCTGCTGCATAGGCCTCCCACACACCAAAGAAGCAGTATTCACTTCAGGTCATGGACCGCAGAATGTATTTTTGATGGGTGGGGCCAGAAGCCCACACACATACCACTCACACCACTATCATATGCATACAATGCATATACAGGATGTCTAGGATAGAAAGTGATTTGACAACACTCAGCAAAGACGTTCATTAAAGTCCCTGAAGAAACTGTATTTGCACAGATTCCTTCCCTGACACAATTCAGAGGAGAATTTCCAGCAGACTGGGATTTTTGCCACTGCTGGTGGACCTGTATAACCAGGCGCTTCCACACACCTTCAAATTAACTACTTTCCTCACACTATGGCCTTTGACATGTCCAAATGCAATCACTCCTTTTTGCCATCATTACCATCTGAATTGCAACCAGTTTTCCACACATCAAATGAGACATTCACTACACTGTACCATCTCTTCTGAGTCTATGATCCCATTGCACATCTATCAGGTTTGTAAAGCCTGATCCTCCTCATTAAACCCATCAGCAGGAGCTTCAAGTTACTACCACCTTAAACATGCAAGATGACTAATTTTTTGCCCAGTGAGATGATTTGGGGGCCAGTGTTTGCCTCCTGCCCTGGGATGGACTGGTGGACTGTCCAGGCCATTTCCTTCCACCCATTGAAAGCTAGGATAGACTCCAGTGCTCCCTGTGACCCACAGAGAGCCAAGCGGCTTTGCAGACGAATTAATAAGTAAATGAAAGTTTGCCTCTGTAGTTGGGAATTGGACTTATGAGGCTAATGTAACTAATGTAGCGGAAGCTGATCCTCCACCAATTAACATATCATGTTTTACCTTAACTGCAGACAATAGTATATCACACACTGTGAGAAGCCACATAAAGAAGTTGAGTCATAAGCACATCATTGTCTTGATATGGCCCATGCTTTGGACAGATATCATCCTGAAAAGGTACAGAGGCATACACATATATAGCACTGTGCAACATACTTCAGCTTTCATTGCAAAAAATCTATATAAAGCTAAAAGACTCCTAACAACTGTGCAAGATCTGGTGGACCACCAAAACTGTCACCATGAGATAAACAGTACTTAAGATTCTGTAAGAGAGAGAGAGGAGAAAATCAGAACTGGTTCTTGCACTAGATCTGAAAACTTTAACAGGTGTGTCTGTCCATCCTTTCACTGTGAGAACCAGCTAAGCACTATGGGTGTGAAAGGATATGTAGCTGGCAAGGGTTACTTGGCCTCTGAGGCTGCAGAAAATGCAACCAACTTTTAAGTCTGAGCCGTGGAATGTACAGGATAATATCCCAGCAGATTTTGTTAAAAAAAACTGCAGGCACGTCTCTCAAAAAGCATGGAAGCTGTAATAGAGGTAAAGACTGGACACACTGAATGCTGCAGATATTGTATTCAGCTCTTGAAGCTTCAGTGTCATTTTCTTCATGTTTCTGTTTATTTTCTGCACGTTCTCTTGACACTGTAAAGAATGGCATGTATTTAAAGGCTGTTTTTACTGGAAATGAAACAAATGAAGGGTGGTCTCTGATTTCCACACAGTACTGTACAACACACATACACATATATGTAAATATGGTCAGGACAGGGTTAACAGTACAACATGGGATACACATGAACCCCTCCCTCTATGACTCCACACCAGGAGCGAGTGCCAAGGGCGGACTCTGGCCCCCCCACCTACACTTATCCCTCTCTCTCACTCTCTCACTCTCTCCCTCCTTCCCTCTCTCCCTCTCTCTCTCTCCTCAGCCGGGCTGTACTCCTGGCTCGGGCCCCGTCGGCCACAGGCTGTGGAATGTGTGAGAGCCATGTGTCAAATCCCCAGACTGTGGGAAAGTGTTGCTCTCTGCTGAACTCTACCCCCCGCCTCCTCCTCCTCCTCCCTGCAGCCTTGCTCAGTCCCCCCCTGCTTCCCTCCCACCTTCCCTCGCTCCCTCTCGCTCTGCCACTCTCCTGGCGGCTGCCCTGCCCTGCGCCGGCCGCACACAGGAAGCAGAGGGGGCTGCCAGAAGCGCGTCGCCTGGAACTACGACTTCCGAAGAACATTTTCACGCCAACATCCCCCCACTCCCCCCTCCCAACCACCACACACACCCCACCACACACACCCCACTCTTTTTTTCCCCTCCGTCCCGCCTACTCAGTGTTCTTGCTGAGGACATAGACTAAGTGTTAGGAAAGGAAAAAGGGCTCCGTGTGTTTCTAACACTGAAAGGCACACCAGACAAACGCTCTCTGATGGTTTAGAGAACATGCTCAAAGTGGCAGCATGTTGACATGTTGAGGTTTTATGCCGAGCGTCTTCATGTTGATAAGAAGACAGTCTGGTTGGTGAGATAAGCAGTAACGAAGAGAAAAGAAGAGAAATAGGGAAAGTCTGACATTTTAACACTAACTCTTATTTGATACTCCTCATTTGTCTTTGTAGCATCTTAAACATCCATTTACTGTGCAAACATCATGGAGTTTGGCATCCAGCATGGCAATAATGGTGTCCAATAGTCTGAGGCCACTAGTGAAAATGCTAATATATTCAGTTTTTGCTAAGACAGAATTTTAAAAAGTTCCATAACAAATTATTGTATCAGTGAAAACTACATCCTTTAAAACAATTGCATTAAAGTCTGAATTTTTATTTAGTATGTTCTTCTTTGACTTTACCAGCAGTGTGCAGACATTTGTGCAAAAGCCTCAGATGAGTAGAGAGTTGTCTGAACATGTGCTTTAATGGAAGGAATCGACAAGCGGACAAGAAAGAACATAGTCCATGGCACAAGTTGCTTAAATTTGATCAGAGATCCAGAACTAGTGCAGGATTGTGCTGCAAGAAATTTGATTTGTTGTTACTTTAATTAATTAATTAAACTATTTATTTATTTATTTATTTATTTATCACTGTATTTGGATTTGGATAAACAGATAATCTATAGATGTTCCATTTATTAAAACATGTTTTAGGTTTTGGGTTGAGGTTATGATTAGGGGTATAGACTTAGAGCAAATAATTTGTAGATAGTAACTGACATTTTGACCCCATTATACAGCTTCAGGAAATCATACACATCATCAAATCACAGAGATTTTTTTTTTTTTCATTTCCTGGAAGTGGCTATTTAAAGAACTTTGCACTGAAAGGAAACCATTGGTGTTTTTCAGCTCTAAAGTGTGGTATTGCTCCAGAGAACCCCTTGCAGCCTTTTTGAACGTGCCACTACATAACTTTGAACATTTACAGCAACCATTAGTACAACCTTTACAAAATATTTGGGGTGTTCAGAAACCAAGAGCCTAGCAGATCTCCTCTACTGTGCTTTTCTTTTACATGAAACTTTTGTCTTTTCCCAACAGACATGTGAATGTTAAACATGTGTCCAGTTCCAAGTAGCAAAAAAGGCCAAGATAATGTGAAATGCAAGCTTTTGAATCTATGCAGGCCATGCAGTTAAACTCCCACATACATTCCCAGCCTAACTTAGGGCCATTAAGATTGTGATTTTTGTTTTATGTACAGAGTTTTGAAAGAAAGCATGAGTCAGAGCTTGTGTGAGGCTTTTGGAGGTGGACTTTCTCTCCTGGTCATTTGACCTCAGTAGTGCTGACCAGGCAACAGATGCAACAGATGAATTGCTAAAGAGTGTGTTTATGCCTTTAGCCCTTCTAGAAAGTTCTGAGTGCCATCTAAAAATACCATCACACACCTGCCACGGGTCAGGCAAACACCCTACATGCGCTACTGCCCACCCCCGAAAAACACACACATACACACACACATGCTGAACTAATAACATCAGCAGCGGTCTCTGTGCAAGAAGTGAGAAACCCTAATAACTCTCCCAGCTGTGTGTGTGCGTTAGAGAGAGAGAAAGAGAGAGAGAGAGAGACAGAGGGAGAGAGAGAGAGAGAGAGAGAGAGAGAGAGAAAAATCAAGAGAGATTGAGGGAGAGAGATAGAGAGAGAGAAAGAGAGAGAGATCGAGAAAGATGGAGAGAGATAGAGAGAGAGATCGAGAGAGATAAACAGAGAGAGAGAGATCGAGAGAGATAGACAGAGAGAGAGATTGAGAGATAGGCAGAGAGAGAGAGAGAGATCGAGAGAGATAGACAGAGTAAGAATATAGTCTGGGTTCAAAGCACAGAAACACTAAAACAGTGCTAGAGTAGAGGTAGTACTGCAAACCATTGAACACTGGCTGGTCTTTCTGAATCAGTGTTCATTTGGGTTAGCATATATTTCACTGGAACCCAGTAATCTGTTGGTAGAGGTGAAATGTCATAGATGATATTCTCTGTGGTGTACCACAAGGCTCTGCCATTTTATTTTCTTTATTCGAACTGACACAAGCTCAGATTATCAATCTGCTTTGTTGATAAACAGTTATACATGCACAAGGACTACTTACATATACCAGACAATGATATCATATCTCTCCATTGGCTGCTTGTTCCTTTTGGTTTGAGCTACTAGTTTATATAAAAAACACCCACACACGCACCTTCATACAGCTAAGAATCTTCAAAGGCCAGATATATGATCAATCAAATTTGTGTCTTTAAGATTTCACCATTCCACTTGAAAACTTGAACAGTGAAGCAGCATGTTGTTTGTATGCATCTGGAGCAGTTCTATAAAATAAGCATATTTCTCCACTACATAATTTTATTTGATTGTAGTAATATGTGTGTTCTATTATTATTATAATTATTATTATTATTATTATTGTTGTTGTTGTTGTTGTTCTGGATATAACTGCGTAAATGTGATGTATTGCCGCATGAAAATGCTTAGCATCATGCAAGTTTAGGAAAACTTGGGCCTGCAGTGTGCTTGGACGACGTCCGCCTTCCTGCCTGGCAGTGTGGCATTTCAAAGACTGTTGAACTGGCACAGTAAGAATCAGATCTCTGTGTGCTGTTTGAACAGAAACCCAGCATCTAACGTTAGCCACTGACCCCACAGCTCACACTGGTAACTCCATCAGCTCTCCTTCTGCGTGGGAAAACCTCAGTGCCAGTGACCTCTGCACATTGTGCAGTGCCCTAACATCTAACATCTGCAGAGTGGCGGCTCCTCTTAATGTCTGTAGCACACCTGGACTGCTAATGTGAGAAGTCCTGCGCTTATTGTTGAAAAACTGACTGAGTGAATCAGGTGCATTTCTGCAGGGATTATAGCATATTCAGTAACTATCAGGTGCACAACAGCTGGCAGCACCACTAAAAGCCTGTAAAAACTAGACTGAGAGGAATCAGTTTGACACCGACACCCTGAAAGATGTTTTGAGAGTGCTCTTATAACTAGCCACTCTATTTGTTCTACAGCTTTACTGATTCTTCTATGTTCTTTGTGTTTTAATCCTTACTATTATCATATCATGTTGCTATAACGTTGATTTAGAAGAGATAAAGAGATGAGTGCTGGGATAGGCTCCAGTAACCCATGTGACAAAGGAGGGTAAGTGGTTTAGATAATAAATGAATTAATGAATGACTGCCTGTTTTTAAATTAAACTGAGTGACGGTTTACTTTTTTTTTTTTTTTGCTTGTGTTAATGAAGTGAAAGTTTGAGGCTTGTTTTCAATTTTATTATATTATACTGACCTGCAATTACAATTCTCTTATACTGACCTGCAATTGCATGGAATTGTCTGAGGAGCTACATCTCAGGAACAAAGAATAACATACTATATGATGTTATATATGATGCACTGGTGAGTCAAAACATCATGAATACTCACATATGAAGAGGATTATGTTGATTATCTTGCAAAACCAGCACATGTCAAGGTCTGGGTGATATTAAGACAGTGAACAGGCAGGTCTTATAGTCGAGGTGTTGGATGTGGGGCGGAATAAGACCTGAGCGACTGTGACGAGGAGTATCAGCTTCAAAAGACTGTAAAATTAGTACATTAATAAAACAGTAATTAAATCTGACTTTTTTTTTACTGCTTTTGATTTTTCATGTGAAATATTTGTTTTTTATGGCACATATAATAATCTAGGTTTAATACATACACTCACACACTATATATACACCAATTAGCCATAACATTAAAACCACATTAATGTACCTACACTCTTTATCCATTTTATCAGCTCCACTTACCACATAGGTGCACCTTGTAGTTGTACAGGTACAGACTGTAGTCCATCGGTTTCTCTGTATACTTTGTTATCCCCACATCACCTTTTAAAAAAATCTTTTTTACCATTTTATTCATTATCTCTCCAACTCAAACACATTTTTATGTTATTTTTTGTTACAGTATTTGCTATTGTCCATTAAAGTCCGATAAAAATGAATTATCTCTCATGTCTGTCCTTTATTATACCTCAATGTAACAGAAGGCAGTCTGGACTGAAACACTCCTTATATTTGTTCTTTGTTTAATGACATGCAGCTACAATTCCAAGTGACAAAGGCTTGTTAGGCTCTTCACAAAGGCAAAGGCCAAATGATGTTATTGGGTGGAGCAAAAACTGCACCAAGACTTTCACCACCTTGTTGTTTAGTTCAGTGCTTTTGCAAGAAGCTCAGATGCCAAAGAAGATAAACCCCTTGAAATTTGTGACAGGTTGCTAAAACACAACTATCAGATGCCATGCATAGAGACAACAGAGATTGCATATGGCCTGCATGAATGGTGCTGAAAAATCATTTATATATATATATATATATATATATATATATAAATATTTCATATTTTGATTGTGCACTTCATTGATCTGGTTGTTGCATTTTTTCTGTAACTATAAAGATAAGCTCTCTTTTATTTACAAGTGTAAATGCATTACCTATTGAGACTTCAGAACAGACGTATTTCTGTGATGTCATGGTAGACGGGTTAAATGTTGTTTATGCTACTCACTTAAACTGAGACAAATTCCCATACATGCCTTTGCATCCTTTAATCACATAATGTGTTGGCAAAAAGAGTTTTCTGATTCCGAAGGCCGTATTAGCCTATAATGTCCTATTTAGAAGGCACATTGGACTGGCTTACTTTGATGAGGGTGCCATTCCTCTTTCTGATTCAGCCACATAAATACTTAACATCACTTTGCCCAGCTGATCTCCAGAGCCTGAGCAGCAGCTTCGTGCCATCTGGATTTCGGCTGAGCGCCATAAAGCCTGCCTGTGCTTTGGGAGAGGATGGGAGAGATCAGAAGGAAATGCGCCGAGTGGACAGGGAGTCTAACTGGAGATGGCATGAGTATTGGAGGTCTATCTTCAGGGCAAGAGCATTTCAAGTGGAACACAAGGCCCAGTGAGAACCAGCTGGACCAACCACAAGAACATGAAACACAAATGTGCTCAATGAGTCCCCCTCTTTTGTGGCCGGGCCACTAAATCCAGACCCGGTGTGGCGTGTGGAAATCCAGTTTCATCGACTAAAACACTCGGCAGACCCTCTACAGTGGTCGCGCACAAGAACATCTCTGATTCCTACTGGTAATTAATACCGTCACTTTGGATATATCAAATGGTAAAGTTTAATCTGGGACACCATTCTACATATTGAGCAAGATTTGATCTGTGTTTTGTTGTGTGGCCCACATGAGGGATTTTTCCTTTCTACTTTTCTTTATTTTTCTTCTTGTTTTTTTGTTAAAGGACAACCCAAAATCCAGTCTAACAGACATCCAGACAACATAACCTGTGCATCCCTTGATCACATAATTTAAGGGCAAAGATACTTCTGATACTGAAGGCTGTATTACTCTGTAATGGCCTACACTCATGGGCGTGGTAGTGGTGGGAAAAGTGGACCTGACTACCCAGGGCCCGAGTAGGGAGAGGGGCCCATTTTTTTGCTCACGTTCCTTGTGTACTGGCATGAATAGGGGCCGACTGACATTGAGAGTGTACAGGGCCCAGAATTGGCTGCTACGCCCCTGCCTACACTCATGGGGTAGCCAGTGGGAAGGCCTACTTTGATCGGTCTGCCATTTCACTTTCTGATTCAGCCACATAAACACTTAACACCATTTTGCCCAGCTGAATATAAAGACTTTAAAGAGATGGTTCAGTTATTTGTGCTTTTAAATGTATGGTTACATGGTCAAGGTGTAACCGTTATCCACTTCCATATACTCTATGTTTAGACTCAAGAAGTCCAGGAATAAAACAAAACATGACAAAATGAGTATTTTGTTGAGTTTTGTGTTGAATTAACAAGCAGTGCTTAGTAAGAATAGTAAGAAAAAATTAATTGACCAAAATCTTAAGTCCCATCTTAAGGATGGAAGGTTTTTTCTGATAAGGATACGAAAGCAGTCTGATATCCCTCATAGCTATTAAAAAAGAACAAGTGTGGATTCTAAACTCTTTACCCATACCATGTTTGCAGAACATAAAAATATAATTTACTCCGTTTCTCATTAAGGAATTAATATGTAAATAAAAAATATAATTTCTTCTAAAAGTAAACAGGTTAATTGACGATTTACAATTTAGCAAATTCATGCTTTAGCTCACCTGTAGCTAACGGCGGGCATAAGCAGCCATCTGCCATGCTGGACCAGGGCCAGTGGGGTTGGAGGGATGGAGGGGTAACTGCGGGACAGGCCGGAGAGCAGCGTGAGCCCTCCACTCTCGCCCGGGAAGTTGAATAACCGCCATATGCCCCACATTGGCTTGGCGCTCACTCACCAGCTCAGGCCTTGTTGTTGCATGCCAGCTTTCAGCCACTTTTCCCACAGTCTCTCCCAGGAGAGGGGCCAGCGGGCATTCCCAGAGGTCGCCCGCCTGCTCTGCCACCAACCAACCCCCCTACACACACACACAAACACCTCCTGGCGTAATCCCCTTCAGTATCCACGGCTGGGTGCGATTCAGCCGCACTGACTGCTTCACAAAAAGGGCCAGGCTGGCCGGAGACATGGAGTCCAGGGCCAGGCCTTGAACTCTCTGCAGACTATACGCAAGCAAGCACCCGTCACACAATGGCTGAGAAACAGAGGAATGAAATGCTTGTCTGTGACCATCAGCCTTGGTTTGATACTGCGTAGGAGCCAGTGTGAACAAGTGTGTGTGTGTGGGTCTGTGATGGGGCAGGGCAGTGACAGTAAACTAAGAGCTCCTCTGATGAGTGTTTGTGAGCTCATTGTATCTTGCCAACTTAACTGCACTAATAGCACAAACAACAGTGAAGAGCTGGCTCAGTTTTAGTTTGAAAAAAAAAACACTTGGTGCATTCAGAGTTATTCCATATGGGGATGCCATTTGGCACATTTGGTCTTGTTGTGTTAAGTGTTCTTGAGGCTGCATAAGACCTATATGAGCTCTTCATGACAAGTGACATAGGCCTACATAAACATTTAGATCAACAGTTTTTGTATTATAACAGTTTTTGATGTTGAGTTGACATAGCATCTATGCCATGTGACACCGTTTTTTTTGTTTTTCATTTGTGACACATTTTTAGGTGAAATGATATGCATAACAGACCAACATATCAAAACACTTTATCGCTTAGTGTACTGTATATCACAGTGACATAATTAATGGGATCAGACTTAATACAACTAAAAGCTACAGAAAATGCTCTTTTGTTTAACCAGTCTTCCTGGGTAAGCTCTGTGATATGTTCAGTATTACGTTATGCTATGAAATGCACTGAGCTCCAACAGCTATGTCATTTCCCCTCAGAAATCCTCTTTAGTTATGACCTGTCAGACAAAAATACTAATACTACTATACTAACCTGACACAGATTTCGTGTCAACTTTACATCAAAGTTGGCAAATGTAACCTTTGTGACATATGAGGCCTGCTGTTTATAATTGTTTATGTAGATTTATACCAGGTTTGTGGCTTGTGTTTGTTTTTTTATGTAGAGGGTTACTTAGTAGCAGGCTCTGTTTCTACAGTGTAGTCTATGGCTGTAATCAAAATGGCACACTACTATACTGCACACTGCATACAGTGTAGCATACTAATACATTATGTCACATTTACCTCAGAGCTGTTATTACTATATCCACTGTTTCGAGCTAGCTGATGCTAAAGCTGCTCAGTTCACTTTAAATACGTTTAGCCTAGCTGTTAGCTACCCTTGGCTATTTCACTCTAAACTGAACCTCTAAATTGAATTCATCTTTCATTAAACTTCAGACCTCTCTGATAAAACCATACCCCACTTTAGACACTATATCCACAATTATACTTGGAGACTGCTGCATTTTGCTCCCCCAGTGTTACCTGTTGCCATTTTCTTTGACTGAAGCAGGATGAGCTGGTAAAGCTGCAATGCATGATGGGATGCAGTACATCATGAAGATAGCTCCCCCTGTATACTAGAAACTCTGACAGACACCATCCGGGTATCTTCAGTGCACTACAGATATTCAATTTGGCCGCATATTGCATACTACATGTAGGCAGAAGTAAGAACACGAGTAGTATGTAGTATGCCATTGCAAATACAGCCTGATCACAATTGTGTGCTACACATAGTATATTTTGTACAAATCTTAATAGTATGAGTTTGGAAGGCTTTTACTAACAGGAAGTGATAAAGCTTACACTATTACAGACTGCTGTGACAGCTTTGGATTGAGCTCACATTTATACATGTAAACTGTCACATCACCGTCTTTCCGTTTCTTATTGCATTGTGGGACAATAGTGTTCATCACTACCACACTCAAAAATTGACTGGCTCTAAGTCTGGATTGTGGATTTTTAAGTATACTCAACTTTGATATTTGTAACTGTACTATATACTACATACCTAAACACTAGTTATTATTAGTTAGCATGCAGTTTTGAGGTGCCCATTGTGAAAGACAAATACTAGCCCATACTGTTGCTAACAGCTCACAATATTAAAAAGAAAGCTTGTTGAGAGCTGAACGAAGATGACCTGCTGCCATTCTAAACACTCCATGACAGTCTGGCACGACAACATAGCAGTCTTTGGCAATGCCGACGTGGTCTTAAGGGCAGTTGTCGCAATGATCTTTGGCATGAAGTCCTGCGTCAGACAGCTGTCTGATAATGGTGTTCACACTAACAGGAAGAGTCACGGATGACTCATCACTACTAGCTGAAGGTCTGCAATCATGGCTGTTGGGTCAGTCAGGTACAGAGATAAGGCCTGTTCTTGTTTATGTCACCTGTGGGACTGAGGATGAAACTCAAATCATTACCATGTCTCACAATGCCAAACTGACCCTCTAAGTTTCAAATTACTTGTGTTGTTGAAGCATGTTTTATCACACAATTCCAGCTTATTTGTTGAGTTTAACAAATAAAAAAAATAATACAAAAAACTTTTTTTGTGCAAAAGCTATGCCACATTATATATTTTTATAACATTATATAAATTATATATAATGGGCTAAAATGAGTAGAAAAGGCCATTGTTTGTTCTCTGTGGAGGATGCATTAGTGTATATTTATTTATGAAATCAGCACAGCTTATAAATTTACCGCACAGTATATGTGACCCTGAGTCCTGAGATGGTATAAACACAAAAAAGTGTGTATGCTTATGCCCCTTATGTACTTGTCTTTGACAGATTTGGCAGATTTTTTATGCTTCACTGCCCTCTGTGAACTGTGTGTTCTCAGGGACACAGAGATAACGCCTTTACTAAAACAGATAAATAAACGTTTAAGTGTAATTACCCTCCGGCAGGTCTGAACATCAGCAGGAGGACGTAAGTGGTAACAGTGTAACCATAAGAAGGAGGAGATTGGAGTGAGCTGTGTGTCAGGTGAAGTGGGCAGTGTGTGTGGAGGGTGGGGCGGTAGGGGGTGAGATTGGGGACGTGGCGGGACGCCAGCCTGCCCTTATCGGCACCCAGCCTGAGAGCGGGCCAGGAGACAGAGGAGTGCCTTTGTTGTGTGCTCTGATCTACGGTCGGCCTTTATGGCACGCTCCAGATCTCTATCAGTGTGGGAAAGACTGAGTGAAGCTCCAGGGAGGGTGTGTGTGTATACGTGTCTGCGTGTGCGGGAGAGAGGGAATGAGTTCAGTCAGGGTAGAGCCTTTGACTCTGTCACAGCTATCATAGCCTGCCACTCCTGATAATGGCCATAAACAAGCACAGGCCAACTGCAGGGAGGTGGGCCAGCGATAACAGTGACCTTTGACCTTTCAGTCACATAAACAAAGCACAGTCAAAAACACAGCTGAGAGATCAACTGCCCTTCAGAATCTATCTTTATCTTTTCTGTAGTAACCACTATCATGGTTAACCAACATGACGAAACACAACAACAAGTGATTTTAACCAGTTCAGCTCATTTCACTGTTCTTTGTCACTATTGTGGTGGGCAATGTGGGGATATTTATTGTTATTGTAATAAATAATGTCACATAATGTACAATAGGCTTTTTAGGACATATCATGGACGTCATCAGCACTGCATGTTTCAGTTCAAAGAGAGCTCAGTTGAGCTTCTTTAAAAACGTAGAATGGACAACTGTATTTTCATTGGAAATGTTAAATAAAGAGAGTTCAATACTATTGTCTTCTCCTAGCATCATATACAGACACTTAGCAAGGCACACAAGTTGTCCTGGCCCTTTAAGAGACTACGGAAAGAGAGAGAGATCTGAGTCATACACACATAGAGATAAGCTAGATTTAGTTTGTTGAGTGTTCAGCCAGCTTGAATAACGCTTCCCTCCTTGGGATTTTTTTTTTAGCTCTGCTGTTCCTTTTTGTCGTATTCCAACTAAAACTACCCCAAAACAGTAACATATGTATTATAATGTGTATTTTGTATAGGGAAAATGACTTGACACCCCATGACATATATTTGTCTACCCACCCATAACTGCTTTTAATCATTAGTATTAATTATTAGAGGTTACAACGGAAGCATGAGACATGATATTATTTTACAAACACACACAAAGAATAGAATAGAATAGAATAGAATAGAATAGAATAGAATAGAATAGAATAGAATAGAATAGAATAGAATAGAATTTGTCTAATGTTACATAATGGAAAAACATCTTAACATGCAAAAAATTAATCAAATGGAAAGAAATTTGTTACAACTCTCTCACTCCCCAGTAACTCAATTTTACACCCTTACTCTGAACAGAATATAGCCTTTGGGTCTTTGAAATATGGCATACAAATGTCATTCAGTATTATTAATATTATTTTTATAATAGTATAAGGAAAGTAACATCTCTCCATAAGGAATAGAAATGTATTTCCACTTACAGTGCAGTTTAAAAGGTTAATGACCCCATGAAGCTATGTTGTTTTTCTTCCAGCATCTGAGAGACTCTGTGTTTATCTAATCATCTACAGCACAGTAATACACAGTACCATCACAGCACGCTATAAGAGCAAATGAAAGAGCAGGACAACCAGCCTCATGACTCAAGACTCCTGCAGCTTTTCACCTGTGTTGGCATACCATTAGAAACAGGTTTAATAACTAATGAGAGACTAAAAGCCTGGGTCATGAGGGCAAGGTTGTCTGTGTCCTTCGTTTCTAGCCCTAAAGCAATGCTGATTTTGCGCTAATGGAAACAATTTGGCCCAGCAGCCAAAACAAAGAGAGCAGTGTTTCAGGGAACTGTATGCTTCACTGAGGCAAAAATAACACAGGCTTGCTTAAACTAAAGCTGTCTGTAGAGAAATACATGGCATGGGTGGAAATCTGATTTGTATTTGTGTTGCTAGCACCTGAGCATAGCTTTACAAACCTTAACATAATGTAAATGGAAACAGTGAGTAAAACACAACAAAAAGGGAGAAAAGTTTCAATTCAGACAGTGATGATGCACATGTTGTGCTCATTTATTCCTAATAACATAGTTGCAATTTACATGATAAAATATATTAGTGTGTAATTACATATTACTTACATAGGTACATTTTGCTTGCAACATAGCTCTAGACTTCTGGTTTCTCAGTAATATAATAATATATGACGGATTTCATTAACAACATACACATTTTTATTCCACATACTTAAATCTAGAGAGGCTAAGCGTCAAAAACTAGCTGCACAAATAGTTGCACCCGGAAAGAATCAACCGACGGAAATGAAACTTGGTGGGTAGGGTTGACATTGTGAGACATGCTAATGATTCAAATTTCATGCTCGGCCACACATGTGACATAAGCAAGGACAGTCCTTACCAAACTGCCTGACTGATCCAGCAGCTACGATTGTGGGCATACAGCAAGCACTGATGCCCGCTGTAAGTCACCCTGTTAGTACCAATGCCATTGGCAGATGGCTGCACACTGCAGATAGGTAATGGTGTCATGCCAGACTGTCAGAGAACAACTCAGAATGGCACCTTTGTTTATAATTTAAATACACCTTATTTATCAATGATACACCAGTGTAAACATAACAAGTGTGTGTTTATTAAATACACTTTGAAAAAATTTGATTTAAATGCATTTGAAATAGCAGGAGATCTTTAAGTAGCAGCTGCACCACATAAAATACACACATCATAATAAACATTAGCACTGCACAATTTACCACCTTGCTAGGCTTCCATCAAACATTCCTGGAGGTCAGATTTTGACACAGGGCTGATATTTTTTGTCTCGCCAGTCTTTTACGGGATCAGGAGAGGGGGGCAGCTGGCTAGACTGGATGCTCTGTCACCAGCCTATAAAAGCAGGACTATAACGTCTTCATGGCTGTGAGGTCATCAGCTAATCTTCGCCAGCTCGGGCTGTTAGCTGAGTCACGGATGAGTTCATGGAGACACTGAGAGTGGGACCCTCTAAATCAGCCTCCAGTCGAGTCCTCTGACGCCTCAGCCACTAAATTAGAGACCTAATGAGTCAAGTAGGTTAGGTACTCAGTGAATTAACGGGGTAGACTGGCCAAGGGTCTGGCTCCAGTGATATCACAGCCATTAGAAATCTATAATGGAGTCATAGAAGAAGCAGAGCAGGGGGCCATAACCACAGATGGACGTCACCTTTGACCTATGCAGAGTGGGTGCATGCAGAAGGTGCACACAGCCACAGGACCGCAGTGCGCCTTGTTCTTCTGAAGGGGTCCATAGGTGTTGACCTCCCAAGCCCTACAGTAGTTTGTTGCCATGTTCAGACTTTTAAACGATGCTCAAGGGGGGCTGGCACGGCCTACAGAGGAAAATTTACTACCACACGCAAGATACAGGGCGGGAGTCATAGAGAAGATCAAATTTGTCTTGTCCAGAAGCGAAGGTAGATATGGGATTTTCATTGGTCTCACATGACCTAGACTATATTAACCTCAGGCACAGCCAGAGCATAAATTTGGAACTCCAGCTACAAACAGGGATGACACAATCAATTGAATTTCCCAGGAATTTAAGCACATTTATAAGCAAGGGGAATAAAGCCATAACAATGCTATTCATTATGATAGTAATGTTATTTCATGCAGCCTGAAAGAGGTCAAATGTGCATAGTACTACAATAACCAAGATCTGCTTGTGGGTCCATGATAACTGATATACCATATTGGACAAGTTGTTGATATACCACATAGACAGGTATCTATTTAGCTATTCTTGGTGGAGAGCTATAGAAGAAGAAGACAAAATAAAACTCAAAAAACTTTTTTAGATTGACGAACATTACATATAAGGCTCTGAAGTCATATGTGTATATTCACTGGTCATTTGGGATGATGAATAAAATAAAACCTCACCTCCCTTGGTTCCCATAACCACCACTGTAAGGAAATCCAAGTCACAAAGTGCTGCTTGGCACGGAACCACTCTGCCTGACTTTGTTTACATCTGAACAGCTACATTATGCAGACAGATAGGAAGCATTATCTTCTGAAGCTTCTCTCAGAAAGCCTTGGCAGTTGACACAAGCCGAGCACACACTGCAGGCTGTCCCAGTCAGTGAGAGCCAACCCAAAGCTTAGGATCTGCACTACTGGGCACGTCAACAAGCATGTACAAAGAAGCATTCATACCCAGACTGCTTTCATAAAAGAACAGATCAGAAGAGCTGAAATATGCTTGTTTTATTTTCTAGCTCTCTCTTACGATTTCTTCTGAATGTGAACAGGCACTTGTCATGCAGTAATGGTAAAGGTAAGGAAAACAGAGTAAACGAGGTCTGAATCTCCACAGTGTGTCATAAATCTCCAGCCTAACTACCACAGGGTTCCACTTTAGAGGGTGTTAACGTGTTTCACACCTTGGGGCCAGTGAGTGTGGAGAAACTGCTTCCTTTCACAAACACTGACACCCATCTCCTCAGGCAGTGTTAGTTCATGTTATTAAGGGACCCCCATCAGCATGGCAAGGAGGAGATGGTCCTCCGTCCATCCACCTATCCACTTTCATCTTCACGCTTCAATAGAATAAGTCATGAAGTCATATTTTCAAATAAAAATTGATCAAAGGTTCAAGAAATATACTAACAGCTGTAGGAAACCATGTACGACTGACCTCTTCCAGTAATGTGATAAGCTCCAGTGCCAGCCATATGACCTGTATGGACTGTATGGGCTTCTGCCACTGCCCCCCTGCTCTGCATTTGATATTCGCTTTTATCATTCAACAGTCAGATAAACAGACAAGAGGCTCACATGTGTGCTTTCAGGAAAAACCCAGGTGCTATTAGCATCTTATCTAAAATCAGAAGATTTGGGTATCAGCTGGAAGTAAATTAAAGTCTGTTGTCCCTCAACGACCTTGGACTCAAAGAGAGACAGGAATGCACTGTTATATGCAAATACATGCAAATACTACAGTATATCTAGAGTCATGCATTGGTAGTTCTAATGTAATAAATTCATTCATGACAAAAGATAGGACTGACAAATACAGCAGCAACTGAATTTATTAAGCAGGTTTCTCTACATATGTACTGTTAATATTACAATATGTTTTTCTTTCTGTGCAATGGCAATATTAATAGATGAAACAAGTTTATGCAGTTTTCCATGTATTCCACATGTAGTCTACCAGCTAAATCTTCTTTGACCTTGTCTTTGCCACTTTGTTTGATCAAAGCAGCTACAAGAACAATGTTTCTAACAAACAAGGCATGTCAGTAGTCACCCAAATACTTTCCATGAATGAATGTGCAAAACTCGCTTTAACCACACCCAGGTCTTCATAAAAGACGAAGAGATTTGTTGATGATATCAGGAGACAGTAGAACATACTATGTGCTCCAAAAACATAAAAAATAAAACCACAAAAAAAACAATAAAAAAAGACCTTCAATGTGTAATGGCTGCCACACACCTGACACAGTGCACTATGTTACACACCATAGTTTGAAGCATTTGTTTTTAAAGGAGGTACTCAAACTGAGTGTTTAGTTCCACTGAGTGTCACAAAGTATCATGCTGTATTTTTTCTCAAATTAATGACGAATCACAAACATATGTTATCTGATCGATTACACCTGATTCATCTGATTAATCTGGGGTAAGTCTAAAATTGTCTAAATGGGTTTCTCGAAAGGACATATCCATCACATTACATATCCATTACAAGCCTTTATCATACTGCATCCAGCTTAAAGGCCAGCTTCAGTCCACTTGAAAGAGGCCAGTCACTCAAATATGGTGGCCCAATGGCTTCATTTGGTTAGTGAAGTATTCAGGCTTTGGCTGCTTACCCCAGCACACTTAAAACATTTATATGCAGAACATCACTGTTGATTTGAGGGTGTTTGAATTATATTGGGTAAGAAATCAATTCATTTTCACAGGCCTAATGTCTTGCCTGATTTTTAGACACGCTTTGCAGATAATGTACAATAGAGTTTTGGAATGGCTTTCAGATGTATCTCACATTAAAAAACACTCTTCCCCATGTATTTCTCATGAGGACACACCTGATCAATAAACAGCTAAAAAGAAAAAACTGGAATAAAGTGACTATAGAAAAGTGGTTGTTATTTTTGTGATCTACTATTGTTGTAGTATTGTTGATCTACTGGGGTGTCACTAGGAGCATTGCCTTTTTAGCCCAAGACTAAACTTAAGACATGGCAAAAAAAAACCCCTCTGAGTCATTTATTAATTTCCAGTGTGGACTACAGAATGAATTTAGAATGAAATTAGAATGAGAGTACTCATTCAGAGCATCACACATTTTTTTGCCTGTCCCACATGCTAATACGAGCAGTTTCACAGTCCATACGCCTACCACTTTAATCTTCTTCTTTAATCTTTAATGAAGCCGACCAACTTCTTTCAGCGCATGTGTTACCAGCTTAAACAGCAGTCTGAAACAGTTCTTCAATGAAAAGACATGCAAGCAGAGCACACATACAACCGATCGGCAAACACCATGTTCAATCAAACTGGAGCTGACTGAGTGTGCAGTCTTCATCAAAGACAAAGCCCCGTGGCTGTTTCAAAGAGAGCCTGATGGAGGAAAATAGAGCTGTGTGTTGACCAAGAGGATCGCAATAGCAAAGAGAGAGCAGCTTGGCCCTGATCCCACATCTGTCCCCCGTGCTCTGGCCATTGGGCCACCAGATTTGAGGGATTGGCCTCTCTCAAGTGGACTGAAGCTGGCCTTTAGCCTGTGGCAACAGAATGTGATAAAGGCTTGTAATTAGCAATGCAGCAAGCATCAAAACCAGAGCTGGGTGTAGTGGTAGCCTGGCCATTTGGGGAATGAGAAGGACAGATTAGATGTGTGTCTTTGTGTGTGTATGTTTGTGTGTGTGTGTGTTCCATCAGCTTCAGTTCGGATCGCGCTCCTAATCCGAAACGCTGTGCGAATACCCACAGCCTCTGAGCCCGGGAGTGTGCATGTGTGTGCAGTTAAAAAAGAGAAAGGAAGATAAAGTGGGGTGGGGAAGGAGGGGGTGCAGTGCTGTAATAATGTAGCACCTGTCTGGCCTAAAGAGCGTTCCATTACTACAGTGGCAGTTTAAGACTCTTAATATCAGTTTCCTAAGCTGAACTCACACTGAAATAAGACTCTCATGTTGCAACAATAAAGCCTTTCTAAGCTGCCTGTAAGTCTTCTGACAAAAAAATCATGATTCATCAATTACTTAAGCCAGTTACGTTTTAAACTGATTACTGTATAATACACGCATCGCCTCAAAGAACCATAATGACCTCTTAGCTGCTGCTACCTACCTTTCCACTGAACTGTTTGATGTGAAGTTTAAACAGGAAAGGCTAAAGGCCTTTACAAGTGCTGAATTTAGAATTGCTTGTGACAGATGCATGAAATTGATCATGTTTTTAATGAGGAAAGATGTTTTCCATATTTCCTCTCTCTTAAAATGCGAATGATAAAATAGTTCAGTGGTTTCTGCTGAGGTCCATGATGAGGTTATGGGTAATAGTTGCTACTGTTTTACATTTCAATCAGTCCCAAACTTTGACCTCGTATTCCCATCAGTAGGCACATTAACAGATTCTCATATACTGTTATGGACCAAGTATGTGTTTTGGAAACAAGTACAGAAAATGCATTATATTTGATTGTTTTTCACATCCAATAAATATCTGGTACTGTGATTAGAAACACATATTAATAATAATAACCAATACAACACAGTATGCATATAGTGAGGATGTTCTGGTGCTGTTAGCGCTGGCTATATTTTCACAATCTATATCACATGAATGTATTTGCTCATTTAAGGTGAAGTGAAGTATGTCTTCTCAAAACGGTTGGCCACTTTTCTGCAAAAAGGGTTTATCTGAAAGTATTATCTGAATTGGGTAAAGTGTTTGAGAGGTGCTTTTGTAGCTGAGGGCCTGTGAGTACCACCATTGCCACCACCTCCATTTCTTGCCACTGAAGGTTCCTCGAGTGAAGGGGGCTCCTCTTTGAAACCAAGCACCTAAAAAAGGAGGGAAATGCAACAAAAGCTCTTTCTCTCAATGGCCTGATCGAAAAGTTTGCCATGTAATGACGTGATCCCCCGCTACAATAATCTGTCTTTGAAACGCAACTGTCCTGAGCTGAATTAGCATTCCGACAATAGTAGGCCAGCGTACAGCGCGGGTTTCACCCACTTTACAGTCTATCAGTCCCAACCAGAAGGGCAGTCGCTTTCCCTAAAGACCCACCTCTTTACATTTCTATGGGACAACTCATTAACTAAGTAGAATCCCCTCTTTTCTCTCTGCGCCATGATCTTTTGTGCCAAAGTCAGCCTTTGTCTCTTTTAAATGATTCTAAACAAGGCCCATTTTCTGGTTAATACATATTTACAGCCATGTAAGGTTTTTGTGGGGAGCCTGTAGTTTTATTTTGCAACGTGTCATTCCTTGGGCCATAAAATCATTAACAAGCTTTTAGGGAGCAATTGTTCTATTATTTGAAATGTGGCTATTGCTGACCTCAATGAGTCAGTAACTCTTAAGTAGACAGATGGCCGGTCAACACATGCCATGAATTTCCGAATCGGTCCTTTAGCACAAAGCCCCACCCAAATGTTCCAATGATGGTGCATCAAGTAACTATGGTTTAAAGGTATTGTGCCATTGGAACACATTGCAATGTCCTGATATGATTTACCTATACGGATAATGCTCAAAGATGAATGTGTAGATATAGGGTACAGTGTTGTACATGGAATTTACACTAATAAGTCTGCTGGACTATAAACAAGTACAGCTCTGTCAGCACAACCAAACAAGATAACCAAAGAAGGGTGGTGTGCTTCTAACATGCAGTGTCCATTAAGGCCTTTCCCACACAGATTCTTCAAGAAGGGGACACACAAACAAGAGTGGGCTGAGGGTCACAACAACATGTAAAGCACTGTGACATAACTGTTCTTTGCCTGATTAAATTGTCTTATCTATTAGTGTGCCTTCTCCTTCCACTCCTCTTTACAGTAGACCCCTGGGTGAGGGGTCATCAGCTGAATGAAAAGGGCATCTGTGGTGATCCATGAAAAGGGACGAGAGGAGAACAAAAGAGCGAATCCCCTCACCGCCAAAGACAAAGGAGGCAGGCACAGGGCCTAAAAGATCACCCAATCATCTCCTGTCGACAATGACAAGCTCCTCGGAACAAGAAGGGATGAGGAGGGGGATCGGAGGGAGATAAGCCAAGGCCCTCAGTCTGAGATTTGAGCATGAGCTGCTAATTCCACTCTGCTTAGCACACAATTAATTCCTCTCTCTGCTGCTGGAGCCCAGATGAGGCCACAGAGTATCAGTCCCAGCTTAAGTGATGAAGAGGTGGAAATGAGCATTGAACAGATGCCATCAGCCAAAAGCTGCTGATGAAGAGGAAAAAGAGGAGACATTCGATACTGTCTGTACTGTTTGAATTAGGTGTCCTTGTCTTAGAGGAGTGGTAGCTAACTAGCTCCCATTATCTTGTACCAATACTAAACTAGGCAGATTTATATTTTGTAGATGTTCCAGAGAAATATTTCAGTGATACTTAGGTACATTTGGTTTACAAGGAATCCCATACATGTGAATAGTTTGATTAGAAAGTTCTAGAGAGGTGTGGACATTGATTTGTGGGTTATGGTCAGTCATGTTTAAGTGCAATCATTAACAACTGCTCCTATGTCTATTCAAATGGTCATATGCACAGAACACTGAAGGAGGACGGTTTCCATTAGATAGAACTATAAAATAACTTTCTGCAAACAAAGTTGAATATAAAATTTATTTCCAACTTGGTTACAAGTTAAAGTTTAATCTCTGTTCATAAACATAAACTAGCCAAAGCAAATTTACTATAACAGGAAACAGTGTTTGTATAAATGCAGAAAAAGACACGCGCCAGTCACAAGTGCATATTACTATAATGTTGTCTATTTAGTTACACAGTCAGGAACAATATGCTTAATGTGTTAACCAACCCCATCCTGCTTTACCTACCTTCCTCCAGGTGGTTCTTGATGTACTTCAGACCTGAAATGGACATTTCCATAGAGGCCAAAAATCTATAAATAAGCTTATTTTGTTTTGACATGTTAGGTTTTTATGCCATATAGGCTGAAAGGAACTTCAAATTTTGCATAATGTAGTGGAGTTAAAGTAAGATACTGGAGTTTGAAATGTAGTGGAGTTGCAGTAAGATATTTGAGTTTGAAATGTAGTGGAGTTAATGTAAGATATCTGAGTTTGAGCTGTAGTGGAGTTAAAGTAAGGTATTGGAGTTTGAAATGTAGTGGAGTTAATGTAAGATATCTGAGTTTGAGCTGTAGTGGAGTTAAAGTAAGATATTTGAGTTTGAAATGTAGTGGAGTTAAAGTAAGATATTTGAGTTTGAAATGTAGTGAAGTTAAAGTAAGATATTGGAGTTAAAGTAAGATATTTGAGTTTGAAATGTAGTGAAGTTAAAGTAAGATATTGGAGTTAAAGTAAGATATTTGAGTTTGAAATGTAGTGGAGTTAAAGTAAGATATTGGAGTTAAAGTAAGATATTTGAGTTTGAAATGTAGTGGAGTTAAAGTAAGATATTGGAGTTTGAGCTGTAGTGGAGTTACAGTAAGATATTGGAGTTTGAAATGTAGTGGAGTTAAAGTACAAACTCGTCCAAAATGGAAATAATTCAGTAAAGTACAGATACATGGAACAACTACTTAAGTACAGTAACTAATTACATTTACTTAGTTACTGTCCACCACTGCATCAAAATGCTGTATATTATCAGGTATTATCTGTATCCTATCAAGCTTGGTGAAATTATCAACACAGAAATAAGATCGCCTGCCCAAAGGAAAAAACGTCATGCTGACGTTTTAGCTCTGTTACCTGTCCTTTCCTGGTTAGATAATTAGGAAGATGGCTGTGCTTTGTCAGTGGGGATTTATCAAATGTTAGCAAGTCTATACAATACATGCACGTAGCGTGATAATGTTACTTTTGTTGAAAATGTTCTGTTGACATGCATTGGAATGATATCCTGGGTCTAAATCCAGATTTCCAGGAAGAGAGGAAATTCTTTCCCACAAAAAGGGACAATATAGCTATCCAAGCCGAAAACGATGCCCCTGCTGACTTTTACATTACAGCCAATGTAGCAAGAAGCTAATGCTCGAATAGGCTTAGCTTGTAACAAAAGTATCCAACCTCTGGGAAAGACAGACAGTGTTTTTGGCCCTATTAGAGCACCTGCCTGATAGCTCAGTGGCTCAAGGAACTCCTCTTTTCCGGTGGACAGCTCAGGAGTCTAGATTAGGCTCCTGGAGGGCAGCCATCCCCTAGTGTTTTATTATAATGGCTGCCCCACAGGGCATCAGGCCCTGTGTCCACAGCCCTGCAGCTATGCTCAAAGCCAAAGAGGATCTGCCCCCCCAAACCATGCAATTACCTCACTCTGGGGTCTAGTGCCCACAGCCCGCCAATTTCCGTAGGAGTGACCAGCAGCAGTGGTTTCCATAGCTCTGTGTAGATTTATTCTGCAGATTTGTTCTCTTAAAATACAATTCCTGACTCAGTCAGCCAGTCCCTTTTCTGTTTCTTTATTTAACATGAATTTATATGAAACGTGTTTCAAATGAATACATACAGATACTTAAGCAATGCTCTAGGCCTTGATCCCCTGACAAATGGTTCAGGCCTGTCTTATGAGTGATAATCTAAAGCAAATCGATTGGCTGCTGGGGTCATAGATAGGTTAGTAGTCGTTTTAGCGGCCGGCACAAATGACCCGATCTCCATCAATCTCTGTCCTCTCGTCCCTTTACAAGACACACGCGGCTTGATTCCTCCATCAAACTCTCCTCACGGAACAAAGACAACAGATGCTACCATCAGCACTCTGTTTCAAAGAGTATGTTCAGTCCAAGGCACCAATCTTTCTTCCACTACGCTTGGGCATACTGCCTATGTACTGAGCTACATAAATATCTAAAATACAATACGGATATTCTCAGATGCTAACTTTGGGTGAGTATGTATTTAAAATTTTGCACTCTGTATATGCAACCACAGCGATAGTGGTATAAATTTAAACACATTATTTTAACATAAAACAAATAATAACTATAAGTGTATAATTTGAATTATTATCAGCCAATGCAATTTGTTTGCTTATGATTTGGAGATGGCAAGTTACTAAATCAAAGAACATGATAAAAAGGTCTTGAGACATCAAGAGACCACATGCAACCTTTGATCCTAGCCTGTTTAAATAAACCTAAGATCTACTTCGTTGTTTCTAAAGTTGTCACTACATTGGCATGTTAAGTTTATCTACTGTATTGGCAAGGTGATTGTAAAGCCAAGGTAGAAGTCCATTACATGGGGGTGGGAGAGCACCTGCATGCATATCTACACACACAAACACACACACACACACACACACACACACACACACACTCACACTCACACAATCTCTTACCTTAAAGATAGGAAGCAGGGGGTGAGCTTCATGCTGGTGGGATCCTGCGGGGCTATTCACAATTAGATTTAATGTTAGTAATTATGCTGCCAGCATGCGACTATTGCCACAAACAACACTTAACTGACAAGCTGACCAAAATACAGCACAAAATGAATGACTTACTACCTGCAGACCTAGCCTACGTCTCAGACATTTGTTTCCCATGTTTCCCACGTATTTACTATTACTTCCAATAAAACTTGATAGGTGTACAACATATGCCAATGAAATGTATGTCTTTCTGTTTTCTGATACTGTGTAAACTGTGCAATGAATACCTCCAAATACCCATCATATTGTATAAATGTGATGCCAATCTAGTAGGACTCATTAGTAGAAGTTTGCCCGAAACCATATATCGTAAAGTTTACCAGCCAGTTACATCTCAGAAGTACATCTTTACTTATGACAATAGATTTATGCAGTTGGCTGGTACATCACATTAGCTGACAACCCCCCAAATGGATGTTATATTAGATTTAATGGAATTAATTTCTGTAGATTTACTAAAGCTGCCAAATTGTATGTCAGTGGTGCTGCAAAGTTGGGGTATGTGTCAGCGGTGCAACTACTAGATAGCAGAAGGATCTGAGACGAATGGATCTGAAGACTTGGCTTAATGATCTATATTTTATATTCATTTCATTTAAATTTATATTAGACCTCTTAAGATATAAGATATGATGTAGAAGGATTACATAATGCTACTAGCCCACATTAGAGCACCAACAGAAATGCAGAAAACATTTTTTTACTTGAAGATAATTTTATCTGCTCAGAAACCAGGAATCCGGTGTCTTGTAAGAAATGTCACCAACATACCCTTCAAAAATGGCAGATGTTTTCAAATTGAAAAGACCTGATCTCCCTGGCCTTTTGCTTAAAGACATTTCACTACCTAAGTGTCAGGAATGAAACCACAATATGCACCATGAAAATAGTAAAAAAGAGCAATCTCTTTCTGCACCATCGCAGCACTTCTGCCAGGGAGTGACCATTGGATGGTCCAGCAGAATGGTCAGCGTGGAAAATTTAGCCATCCTTCATCATTTTGAAAGCTGTGTCCAATCGTATTCATCCACAGCAGCAGGTAGCCCACTTGCTTTGGCCACTCCGCTGACCACCTTTTCCAATTGGCCGAAGCTCCCTGACCAGGCCATGGGTCATTGGCCTGGCCGAACAGAGGCCATGCTCCTGACTAATGGGGTCCAGAGTGGCTGCAAGAGTGATTAATGACTGGTCAAGCTGAAGGCAGTACGGTGCCATGACACACCCGCTGGGCATGGGGCTCTAAACAGCAAGGTCTTTGTCAGGCGACATTCTGCCTATTCCTCATGTGCAATATGTTTCTGCCAACCTACACCCAAATGTTCCACTTGAACCCTGCATTGAAGTTCGAAAAGCACTGATTTGATTTCTGTCTGAAAACAACCCTGAGTTTAATTCACTTTTGTCTTTCACATGTGAATGTTAAAGAACCGTATGTTTGTCAATGAAACAAATTGACTTTGATGTTTGAAAATTAAATTTTCGTCAATCATAAATGTGGTATCCAAAATCTATCCAAAGGCTAAGTTAGGCAATAGCAACGTGTCCCATCCTAGTGAACACAGTCCGTCTAATGCCAAGCCGTCTAAATGAATCCATGGTATTGGGATCCTTCAGAAGTAAGTATAAGGCCCTCCATGCTCTGGTAGTTAAAGGCAAGTAAACTGAGATTGCCCTACAGGGTATTTTGTTCTTGTTAGCCTATTATGAACAGATGGGATCTCTTTTTCATTCGTTTTTCAGTTTGGATATAAATGCTACGCCAGGCAAGCTACAAAGCAAATCTTTTTTGAATTATCTCACGAGAAAATTAAACCAAAGAAGCGAGGCCATTATGTTGTTGCGGAGACGATGATGAATCTTTTCAGTTTTACGTACCCTGTCCCAAATCAATACAATGCTCTTATTTGAAAGGACAACTTCTATTTTTGCGATGGCTTTCTTTTTTAAATAATTATAAATGAACTGAAGTACATAGAATGAATACAATCATCACAAGCTATCATGACTCACAATGTGAGTCATAACCGAATCTCAAGTTTTGAGTAAAGACATCGCAAACTTTCTAAGCTCATCCTAAGAAAGCCCCTGCAGCTGCCACTGTGTGTGGGTGGACTGTTTGTCTCCTGTGGACCTGGGAGATGGGCCTCAAAAGTTCTTTGCCCTTTCAGCTAATTGGCCGTGGGCTGCCCTAAAAAATTATTGACAGTTGTGTGATATACTGCCTGCATTGTGTCTTTGCCCACTGCGTGTCACGGTAAATAATGCCCTTCCACAAGATATGTGGAGCATCCTGGCTGAAGAGCAGCATGGTTCCTGGGGTGACAGACCTTCTCTGTGGGGCGGCAGGGTCTTCAGCAGTGTCCCGCTGCTGGAAATTAGTTGTCGGCTGGCCTCTCTTTCTGCTGGTGTCAGGCCTGGGTCCTTGATGAGAGATTTGTTGATTTGATAACTCGATTAGGCCTCAGGCTGCAGGATGTGGTGTCAGAGAGCAACTAGATCACCAAAAGACCCTTGCTCCTACTCCTGAACCTCTCCCCAGAACAGCAGCATGATGTAGATATTAGACTCAGTTAGACTACTATTAAGATACTGTTATTATTAAAACTAATAACTCAAAATATCAGACAATATCAGCACAAGCATATTTGAAATTTGCACCTAAAAACCTATTTTAATACACACAGGCAAGCATTTGAATGAACATTTGCTTAGCCTCTTCTGATGAACACCATAAATAGCCAGGCCAGGGATTGTGCTAAGCTCTCTGTCAAGTAGAGAAGTAGAAATCCCAATTAGCGCTATGCTAAAATATCATAATTAATTTGGTACCTTCAAAGACTATTCCATTTTATGTCAGAATGGTCTTGATCCTAGGTAGAGACAGAGGCATTATTCAGAATTACAGCCTGGATAGACTCTTCACCCAGTTCCATTCTCAGAATAATCTGGTTTTGTTAGTGTGAGGAGGAGGTGCAGTTTCCCCTTATCCTGCTCATTAAGTCGGATTCTCCAAGAGGATTTATATCAAAAGGCCCAATCCCACATGAAACAGCCATAAAGAAGCCCCTTGTGGACTTTTGCAGGTAGGGCCAATCACAACTCACTTGGGAATTAATTAAATAACGAAGAAATAAAGAAAAGTGAATATGCGTCTAACTTTCCGGTGCAATCAAGCTGTCATAACTGAGACATATCATTTCATGAAGAATTTAATAGACAAATTCCACTTTATAGCTCAAACCTCACAGAATCTCTCATTGAGATGTAAATGGTTTATATGGAATGGTATTAGTGCCTCCAAATAATTTCGGATACAGTATTCGGTATCAGTAGAAATTTGGCCCCACTGAAAATCTCAATCATTGACTTCTTTACATTGCCCTGTTTCTTTATCAGAATCTCCTCCAATATGCATAACCATGTTGTTTATATTATTAACCCTTGCTCAGCATGCAGAAAGCTGTGAGTCTGAATGTAATGTTAAAATGTTTGCATCTCGTGTGGCATCTTGACTGTAAAACTCTGAAATGTTTTGGACTAGTACTGAACAGATCTGTTATTCATATTTACCATTATAATTGTCTCTCCAGCTATACATCATGAAAATTACTGGGGAAGTAATGGAGATACGCTGGTTTTAATTTGAGAGGGAGGCTCCAAAATATCCTAAGTGCATTTCAGTGGCTAATAGAGAGGCACAGGAGCACAGGAAACAGAAGGTATGCTGGTCTATTGAATCTTCAAAATATTGAAGTATTGACAATAAAACTATCTGACTTGACTTGAAAGTTCTATGACTTCCCGTACACGTCTCTAAAACTAGTCTATATTGGTTGTTTAATAGATTAAGTTTTTCAGTTAAGAATCTTTAAGTAAGTCAAAAATTTACAAGCCAAAACTGTACAACCTTGCTCTAAATACTTCATCATTTAGTCCAGCTATTCAGTTACAGTTACATTTATATTCCTTTAACCTCCTGAGACCCCACCATCCTCATATGAGGACATTACATTCTGCTTCTCTGCACCATGATACTTTTTAAATATGAGGACATTGTTTTTTGCCAAAAACAACTTCGACGTTTAAAAGACGACGTTTAGTTTTTATACTTGTCAGGTCCTACTAATCAAGAATAGCTAGGAGAAATTAAAATTGCACACCAAGCAAGTCCGGGTCTCAGGAGGTTAAAACAACAAAATATCAAAAACTACAAGTAAAAAATACCTCTATCATGCTTTTACAAACTAACAAGTTGCCAAATACTCATTCTTGAACATACATTATTGAATTTACTTGTTAGAAAAGCAATAACTTGAATATGAACCCTGATCTTCCTTTGAATTTTTATTACAAATGCATCAAAACAATAATTACCATAAGTAAGCTAATATACAAAGCTGTGTGGTTGTCCTTTATATTTACAAATTTGAATCAAATGAATTAAGTAACTTTACCATACTACTGCATACATTTATTATTATTATTATTATTATTATTAATAATAATAATAATAATAATAAACAAGTATTATAAGTATTATACTTTAAAATCTTAATGGGCTTCATGTCATTAGGAACACTAGTTGTCCCACTCCTAGACACAAAAGTAAAAGAAACCCACGTGTGACTGTCTAAAAGCTGTGCATTGAGCTGCCCTTTAATGCAGCCTTCCTTCTGAACTGCCTGTCATGTTTCTTCTATAACACACAGGGCACAAGGCCATGTCCCAGCTGTCCGCGCACACACACGCGCTAACTCGACCCTGCAGCTCTCCGCTGCCCCACACACACGCTCGGCCGCGACTCGGCAGCCCCAGACAGGATGTAGCACATGTGTATCATATTAAGGACGTCTCTTCCCAGGACCCATAGGTGGTATTGGATAAACAGCTGCCCTGCTCCAGGGGCCCATGCTCCCTGAGCTGATATTTCACACGTCCGTACCAGGCCAGACACAGGTGGGAATGCCTTCATGGAGGCTAAGCACAAGCCGCTGTTGTTTTTGCCACAGTGAAAGAAGACAGGGGATTCTATTCAACCAGGCAAAGTCCCCGCACGGTCGTACCGGGTCAGGGGACAGAGGCGAGCCAGGAGGCCCTACACCGGGCCTCAGAGATGCAGGAACTATACACAAGGCCAGAGAAGCATGGAGGTGAACGCTTTGAGCATTCATTAAAAGCCTGTTTAAAAAAAAGCATAAAAGTCTTATAATATATATATAAGTTATAAGTCAGGGCTTCTCAACTCCTGTCCTGGACTGTTTAGGAATCCTGTCCTAGACTGTTCCCTGCTCCAGAAGCAAAGCTGGGTAGTAACTAGTTGCATTCATTCAGTTACATTTCAAGTGCAGAATATTTTCCTTCATTCTAAGTTAGGAAGAACAGTCGCCTGTCTTTAATTAGGTCCTTTACAGCCGGTCACATGTATGTTTGTGTTTAATTTGTTTGATTCAGCACCTGTGTTGCTGTAACACGGTTTACAATGAGCCATGTGTTTAATACCTAATGCTTTTCCCAAATAGTCCTATGACAATATGTGTGATATAGAGGCTGAAACTCTTTTCACGTATTCTTCAATTACTCTTTCAATGAAGTAACAAAGATACAGTTTTCACCTGGCCACTCCATGTGACTAGTATCTGGATAGTATCCTGGTAAGGTTTTAGCCATCTACAGTATTTATACTTGGTAGTCAAATGTGTCTCTAGTAGCCCAATTCCGGTGTGGGATGAAATGTGCAAATCCATTATCACACAGCAACTAATTACCAGGTGCTTATCTGTTCGGCCTCTATAGTCTGCAGTTTGTTTGTCCATGTTGAATGTCCATCTGGCTATTAAGCATTTTGTTTCCCCTACTACGTGCATCCTCCATAATTACCTTCTTTGCAGACACGGAGCACATGCCCAGTGAAGTACTGCACGTTTCCACTGAAGTTTTGGTTGTCGAATGTGTCTTGGAAAGACAGATGTGTTTACACTGCAATAACATGTGGCTCAAATTCAACTCAGACCACCTTCTGAAGTGGTTTGAATGATCAGATTTTCATCTGTTTTAAATGCGTCTCGCACTTGGATTTTTACGCGGCTTGGCCTTAAACCTGATATTCAAGACGCATGAAGTGGCCAGGTATAAACGGGTTCTGAGGAATACTTTTACTTGAGGAAGGTTTTACTCTACTCTATCTAGTTTTGGCAGGACCACACCTGACCCATTCCGCGAAGAGTTCAGTAATCAGATGATGAGCTGGAACACATGGATTGAGACCGTGGGTTCCCTGGACTGGAGTTCAGAATCACTCCTCTAAGCAATAAGCACAAGAAATAGCCAGGACAATGATCAGTGAGACAGTAAGCCAACCGATTCATTTCATTCCAAAGTTTCCAGTGGATAATTATGATGATCCAGTAAAGTACTGAACAGAGAGTTGGACAAAGCCTCATTGACTGAATATCAAAATATTTCATGCTCCATGTTTTCCAAACTCCTTAAACGTTGAATCTAGGACGTCGGTTGCATTTTCTGCTTCTTATGATGCAAGTTATTACACATATAATTCCACATTTACACTCTGTCCATTAAACTGTGTTCTGCATCTCAAATATCCAGTTGACATTCTAGTGTCTTCCTATTGTCTACCTTCTTCTCAGTAATGTCATTTTAGAGTTACACATCATGTCAGACACATAGTTGTGAGCTTATCTTATCATTTTTTTTTTTTTTTTTTTAGATTGGAAGTATGAGATAAATACACAACATTAAATACTGATAGATAAGATTTTGTACTTTGTAGACTTTGGAGGCATTGTGTATTTTTCTACATTCAACTCAGCATGTAGCACTTTGATAGTCTAACAGTGTTCCGTACATTTGATAATCTATTTGCATGAAGGGAAAACAGGATTTGGTGAGTTATGGACTGTATCTGCAAGAACATGTGCAACACATGAGGACATCAAACATGTGGTGTTTATCCTCTTAGCTTCAAGACTGTGGTGGAAGTCACTGTGGTGTTTCAGCACTAACTGGAATCAATTGACAGCATTTTAACATGAAGAGTTAGCCATCAAAAGTCTAAACCCTTGACTGGCACTCATAACGTCAGTTACTTGAGCTTCATTTAACTTGTTTAAGATAGTTCTAGACTTTAAAAGGGCTGCTCTCGGAGAAAGACAGAACAGCGTAGACATGCTGACTCGTTCTGGAGCTGTATTACATTTAGATGTCTTTTATGAATGCCTCGTTAGAAGTGGGCTGGCAAAAATCTAATGTTCACATGGAAGTGATGAGAACGCAGTGGAGCAACCAAATAAAAGACAGGTGCTGACAGGATGCATGCTCCAGTAGCATAAGAAAGGCCCAGTACAAATAAGTTTCTGTAGTATGTAACCTGAATTAGGTTATGCAACACATAAAATTTTCTGGCTCTACACATAACACTGTAAAAAGAGAGAAAAGAAGAGAAAAAAAGAGAAAATAAAAGTCAGCTAAACCTAAAGTCAAGTAACTTATTACACAGATTTTCTTAAATTTCCTCGCCTTGCGGACACTGGAGTTCACCCAACATAACAATAGATCCTTTGTTTTTACCATTTTGTCCATCATGCCATCCAACTAATCATTTTTTAATAGTGGGTTGCCAGTTATGGATAGCTGTGGCATCACTGGGTTCAAGTATAAAGCTTTAAATAAGTAAATAACCGGGTTAACCTGAAATGCTAATGCTATTGACCTTAAAATAAAACACTCAACATTAAAAGAATAGCTGCACCCAGAAGGAAGTGTCAGATTGCAATGCTGTTGGGAAGGAAGATGAAGGTTACCAGGAACAATAAATTATGATGAATTTACACTGATAAGGGCTGCATTTTACTGAGTTACACATTCAGCAGTAGTAAGGTCTCTCAGCCTGGCATTGGGTCGCCATGTTTGCTAATGCAACATATCAGACGTGTCATCTTTTAGTGGTCAAGGTTCCTAATGGTGTCTTGTGATAATCCGTCCCATGCAGCTTGAAATTCTCACACAGTTTCTGGAGGTGGAATGACAAAAGGCCTGCTGGATGTGTGATGCGTGACAATAAACCATTCATCTTGACGCTGACCATGGTGTCTCCGCACACAGATTCGTTGGTCATCTCCACCAAGACAAAAGCAGGAACTGAAAATGACCTGCTGCCATTCTGAGTCACCATCCTCAGTCCAGTGCATGCTGGCTCAGGATAGCAGGGACAGAGTGCGCTCCCTGGACACCTGGGCTTGGACCAAACTGATAGTGGTGGGGAAGAAAGAGGGGTACATCGAAACATTGGCACCTGAACGTGGCAGAACAGGTATGCAAGTCGAATCATTTTTCAGACAGTTGTAGGCCAGTGACTTATCAGGAGTAATGAATGAATGAATGATGTAGCATGAGAGTCTTCCTGACAGAACTGGCGCTAAAGCTTCCATTTCTGTAATCCATGTTAGTATAACTGCGTAGAGTGTAGTAACTAAACGAGCATTAAATAGATTGATGTCTTTTAAATATCATCTATTTTTCTGTCTCTGCATCTGAAAGCTATTCCTCTTACACTATGTTTTAAAAGTCAAGCCATAAGATGGTCACGCTCCAGCAGCATACTGATGATGCCAATGGTGGAAGAGGAGAGAAGAAAAACATCCACCTACAAAGATGCATAGTCTGGAAAGGTACAGCTTCCTTCTACATGATCAGGACCAACAACAATGAATGAGGTGATTGTACTCCACTAATGAAGCTTGATAAAAGTCTTGAGTGAATTATGAGTTTTTTTTTCTCCTAGGCTGAGAGTATACAGAGTAATTAATTGTGTGGAAAGACACTGAATTGAACAAGTATCTAATTTATATATCGTCGCTGTCCAATGAAAAACATGTCCATTTTTGTTGATTTTTACTTTTATGCCTCATTTGATCACATGAGCTGCTTTTTACACTGTAAGGAAATTTCATGAAGAATGGACCAACAGAAATGGCCCAAAACTGCTTGGAAA
This sequence comes from Prochilodus magdalenae, assembly GCA_024036415.1. NCBI lineage: Eukaryota > Metazoa > Chordata > Actinopteri > Characiformes > Prochilodontidae > Prochilodus > Prochilodus magdalenae. Next base: position 117,149 of record JAMWET010006596.1, read on the forward strand.
GACGTCTGGTTCCATTGACTTCCATTCAAATTAAATGAGGTTTTTGGCCTCTCCTGTAAAGTTGCCATTTTAGAGATCGCTGTTTTTGTTTGGACAGCGACGATATATTATATCATAATCATTTTAATAAGGAATTTTGCATCCTACTCTGTTAGCTGAATAACCATATGTAAGGTAATTAATATTTATTAAATTATATATATTAATATTTTTACTCTAACGCAAAATGATGTTTAGAAAGTGCTATAATTTTATAAATAGTTTCACTTTTATGCATCATTTAAATACAGCAGCTGTGTTTACATAATGTAAACATATCATGATGAGTGGACCAACAGAAATGGCCTAAAACTGCTTGAAAACAAAACCTGGGTTCATTGATTTACATTAAAGTTAAATTAGGTTTGTTCCCTCTCCTGTAAAGCTACCATTTTGAAGATACTTGTTTTTCCTTTAACCGTGACAATATATAACCTCTTATTTTTAAAAACTGGTAGTGCTATAAATACATTTCACATGTATAAATGAAATATTAAACAACTTTTCCTAATAAAAAAACAAACAGAATCCTAGGATATGTTGTCCTGAAACTTATTTGATCAAAGGAAGGCAGTGGGACAAGTTAGAACTTGTCTGTACGTGGACACATGTCCTCTATTGTCCATTTTACTCCTTTCCCAGCAGTTGAGCTCAATACAAACTGTCAGCAGTCCCCCACTTGCTGTCACACCCAAAATGATGGGCCTGATGAACAAAAGGGGTCAGGACAGATTGGCGAGGGGACTTTCCGAGGGGGCTACATTTTACATTTGGGTGGAGATCAGGGGCATGCCATCCTCATGGAGTTCCCTCATGACTTTACATTAGCTCTAAGCAGGGGGTGGTCCTATCCAAACAAGAGGAGGAGGCACAGAGAGTCATCTTCCTTTGTGCAGTGCATGTGAGACTTCACATTTTAGGCTTTGGTAACCATTTATCTGAGCCCTGTTAGACAACACTGCCAAAATTATGCCATAACCATGTCATGGAACATGTTAAATGCTGTCAGGAGTGGTCATGAAAGATTGCATGAAATGTTTATCATTAGGTTTTATTGTCACTAGCTCTTACAGCCTAAAACATGAAGAGGGTGAGTTGAACAAGCATATTGGTTACATGACTAAACAAGTATTGATGGTGGTTCTTTATAAATATTGTACTTCCTTAGTTTTTAGTTGGAAGGTATAGCAAAATAATTCTTCCAAACCTGCAAAAAGCAGCTGTATTCTTAATGCTGCCATTACAAAATGCAAATTGCAGTTACTTAATGTCTGTATACTGAATTAGTACTGAATTAGTAATTCTGAATACCACAAATCCAGCCATACATTAGTCATAATTTGGCATGACATCTTATGATATCATATTACATATGTCATGGCATATTTCTGACATATGTAGGGTGTCACTAAAACTTTTAAGAGTGTAAAAAAAACAAACACCAAGTAGCATCAATGTCTTCCATTAGCTTTTTATTATGTTTCAACTAAACCATAGACTGCTTACATATAGTCTTGCAAAATTACCCAGTGAGCTTTATATCAACTGATCTGAAATCAATTTCATTGTGTTATCAGAGTGTTATCTGCTGATGAACTTCTTAATTCCTGAATATAACCTCCAAAAGATGTGCTCACATTTAGCTTCTTCACTCTCAAAACTACATAACTTACAGATGAGTTCCATAGTACCTATCAAACAATTCATAGTAGTTGCTAAATATCATTCTTTTAAGATTAATAACTAAATAATAATCCTGAGGCTTAAGAAGATGCTTCCTTGCACTGTATGTATTGATTTCAGTAGGTTGACAGCTGATAGCTATTGAGGGTAAAGAAGTCGTAGATGGACAGCTGTCTGTCCTCCTCAGTCTTTACTGCTAGGTCTGGTGGATCTGTGACATGTGTCTCCTTTTGTGTATTTACTACACAGGACGATTCGTCTATGGGAGCACCATACAGTCAGTGACATTGTGGGGGCGTACGGGGGTGGCGAGACGGGGTACTGGTGGGACTCAGACAACAACATCTGTTTTATCACTCTCTCTGGGCACCTGTTGCTCCTCATCATCAGGGGAACATCCTATCATCCTATACTGTTAAAGGGCCATTAATCATTAGCTCATTATTTCATCACCACCGCATCCAAGTACGCCTTCCACACCGTGGCACCGAACTGGCATCAACAATGTATTTTGAGAGGGTTCAGCCATTAGAAGTTGGAGTTATCACCAGCTAAAACAAAACCACGATGTAATTTGATGTTCTTTTTTTATTCAGCTCTATAAAAAACAAGGAAAGATTCAACTGACCATGAGGATTCTTACCCTCTCAACCTTCACAAGTCCATCTAGGCTTCCAGGTCCTTGTTATTTCACTTAACATTGCCCTTATATAGTTGCTCAAGTAAGTAAGTCTTAGGGTGCAATCCATGGTATGATAATCTACATCATTTTGGACTCATAAAAGATATTTAATACATATAGTGTAACAACAGTATAATTACATCAGACATCTATGGGCCAAAGAACTACCAAACCAACAAAACCTACATTTCGACACTTTCTAAAACTGTAACTGGAAGCAAATGTTGAGGGTAACGTAGTATATGAGGCTGTTTGTATGTGCTGCAGGCTAGGGGAGGGCAAAGGGAGGGGAACGGGTTTGTCTGCCCATTTTACAGCCTGCAGGAGCGGAGCGTAGCTGTAAGGAGGGGAGTGTACTGGAGTGTGGGAGTGATTGATGGGGAGCAGGAGCGGTGAGGCGGAGAGCTGTCAGTCACTACAGTGCCCTCAAAAGGCCTCCAGGCTCACCTTGGTGTTTGCGCATTTTCATGCAATTGCCCCCATAATAGGGGGTCAGCCTGCCCCGCCAGACAGAGAAAAACAAGGGCTGATTTGTTTAGATCTGTGCTGCACTTTACAGCGGTGGCTAATTGTGGCAGCCTCCTAACATTCATGATCATTATTACACCTGGCTCCGTTTCTCAAGCTTCAAAGAGATGTAATTAGCTTGAAATATCAAATTAGACCTGTGATATCTCTGTAGCACTGTAATTACAGAGGTGAGCAATGACTCCCCTGCTGGGTTACAGTGTAACACAAAAGAAGTGATACCACAAACGGATATAGATTTTACTGGTGATGCGTAATTTTGATGCTACCCTTTAGTTGATGCTTGAATTGTTAACATGGTATTGCTTGTTCATGCTGGGGCCTTGCCTCTGCTGCCAGTGACTGGCCTGAGTTGGATGATGGTCATCTTCCAGTTATTTGACGGGCCTCTCTCAGGTGTGAGCAAACCTGGTCGCAGTAGAGGTATTAGCAAGCCCAGGATGGCAAACGCGTGATGAGCTGTCTGGCCTATGGGCTGCACATGACCCCCAGACCATGGCCATAAAAACCCTAGTCCAGGCACATAGAGTTGCCCAGTGCAGTGACCCCTCTTTTTCTGTAATGCTGGCTCATGAACCACTCTGCTGTTCAGCATGCCACTTCCGCGCTGAAGCCATTGACGGTTTTACTTTTATATCTTTAGCAGAAAAAAGGTTCTATGTTGTCTTGGAATTTGTCTGATGAGCATGTTTGCTACATACTATGAATTGATTTTAAAACAGTTACTAAGCAACAACTGGATGTGTTTCTTTTTAAATATAATAAAAGTTATTTATTAACATTTGGCAAAGTAGCCTTATTGAATATGTATTCCATACTAATAGAAGGGTATGCACAACGTCTGTGGCTTACACTACTGGATCTCAGTCCAGGCCTTCGAGTTTCCCCAGCTCCACCAAATAACCGACTCCTGGAGGGTTTAATAATGAGCTCATTAATCAGGTGTGTTAGAGGGACGAGACTACGAATGCGCAAGGAGCCACCACAGATAGGACTGAAAACAACTTGCTTAGACATGATTAAATAAGCTACGCACAACATACTGTTCAAGCGCGACACCACTTTATCCAGTCCTCTCCAGAAGAGCAGCTGTTTCAATAGGAACTCCCACCTCGGCGTAGCATGTTTCCGTTAGCGCACATAAAAAGAGCTGAGCAGAGTTACTCTGGAACAGATCCTGACAGGAATTATTTGGGTTCGCATTAACCAAACAAACAGCGGCCTGTGCAGCCGCGGGGGGCTCTCCCTGCCTGACCTCGGCTGTCTCCAGCTCCCCAGCCCCAAGGGATCATGGGATGGGTCCAGCAAGGCGTGCTGAGGTAGGTCTGCTTATTGTCAGATGGAGGCCTTTCCCACGCTTGGGCTGTGAGTCAGAGCTTACACGGCTCCAAGTGTTGAAAAGATCCACTGCTGGCTCCCTCCCTCTCTCCATCCATCCCTCACTCCCTCCCTTCTTCCACAGAAAGCAGAGCTCCACCAACAGCTTCTTATGGACTGATTAACAGTAGATGGACTACAGGGTTCAACAGTTGTGTCTCAGTAGTTAGCACAAAATGGATGTGAGGAATTTTTGAGAAATAAAACTGGAGATTTATACACTGATTTAAATCTTTTAAGCTGCAGTTGCTGTTCATTTGCTTGTCTTAATGAAATAGCTTGGCCGTAGATGTTAACTTGGCTAGGAAACAGTGGAAACTAGTAGCCACCAATTAGCACAACCCCATTTAAATAATGCTAAATGGTAGCCTGTCAATGCTATTGTTAGCAAGTAGCTCTTTAGACTGATTTATTCCTTTAAGGCTTACTCAGGGGTTTCTATGAATTATTCAGCACCTATTATGAAACGGTAGAGTTGTGTAGTCATGAGACTGAGGAATTATTGAACAGCTAATGGTTTCTTGGAGTTGAAAGGGTTAAAACTATGTACAGACCTCAAAAGTCAACACACTGCAACAGTAAACTGTATGCAAATGTGTGTAGGAGCTTAATGTTGTAACATCTCTATCTACATTTTAGCTACCCAGCATGTGAAGAAGGCGGCCTGGACAGAAGCCCTGACCAACACAATGCCTGGCTTTACCTTCAACAAAGAGTCTCATTAAAAATGATTTAAAACTTTACTTCAGCACCCTGCTCACCTGCCACTCCCTCTCATTTCTTTCCCTCCTTCCTTCCTTCCTTCCTTCCTGACATGTTCTCAGTTTGCATGTATCCCTCAACACTTCTATTCCCCCTTCACCCCTAAGCTTTGCTCCCTAAACTGGACAGATGGGGTGAGAAGGTTCCCTGGGCAGGTAGGCATCTCCAGAATGCGTGGGTGGCTTGGGGGGCCTTAGTGGGGGCTGAATTGCGAATAAGTGCCTCCCACCCACACCCACGGAGAGGGGCTGGACGGGGTCATTGTCCTTACTCTCCTGGCGGCCGCTCCTCCTCGGCTGCAGGGCCCAACCCACCGTGCTGAGTGGGCGAATCTTGGGGGTCCTAACGCCTACACACACCTGCAGCTACAGAGGGTGACGCACATGCTCCTTCCCCAGCATTCTCCGCATGGCTTTTGTGTTCGAATCCCAAAGGTAATGCAAAGTTCTAAGAAGAACAAAAGCTCCAGGACAGATGTTGGATACGAATCTGAACGGAGCCATGAAAATGCTCAACAAGTGCTATGAATTCAGCACTTGTGGAGGAAAGACGAATCTATCTCTCCATATGTCTACAGCCAAGTTTGAACACCCCTGATCACGTTACATGTTCACACATTCCCTATAGGAAACAATCTTCAGCTAAATTAAGTGAACTCTGCTTTTTATTATTTCTATTCATTAGCGTATAACATAAAATAAAATTGGGTGATTACTTTCTGTTGTGCTAAAATAAAAAAAAATAAAAAAAAACATATCATTTGGCTCACAGGTGCCCAAACTTTTTTACATGCAACTCATCTATAGTATATATGCTCAGAATTTCATATGGTGAAATTGATATCTACATAAACAGACAGACCACAAATGGTTTACAAATAATATAAACTCCATGTATTGAAAATGGGTCATAAAGCAGTCATGTTAATGATTGGCAAAAAAGTAATGATTGCATTTGGGCATGCCAAAGGCCATAACGTGAAGGACGTAGCTAAATTTACAGTTGTAGGAAAGCATACAGTCATATGGGTCTAGCAGCAGCGTCAAAAACCCCAGTCTACAAGAAATTCTCCTCAGCCAGGGAACATGTCCACCAAATCTGGCTGAACTGGGCAATTCTCTGATGTAAAAATGGCTGAACATTGATGTGGCCTTCATCCAGAAACTTGTCCAGTTTATGCCAAATCAAATCGCAGCTGTTATTATTTATTCTGATGGAGGTAGATAGATAGATAGACATGCATCGATGTAAATGTTTCAAAATGACTACTGAAAGTTGAGAATGTCACTGCATACATCTTTAAAGTTATCGTTTTCTCCATTTTTACTTCTTTGCACCATTTTAAAGCTCCAGTTACTCTCCACACTGTGTTCAAATATCATGATGAACAGAAATGAATTCCCAATATGTTCTTTATACATAAACATACATTATAAATTAAGAATGGCTCTTCCCTCTTCTCTTAACATTTTGGGCCAGACCTTCTTTGACATCAACATTTGTTGCCATAATAAGTAATACCCCAAATATTAAACCTCTTGCAAAGTTTAACAGCTTATTACATTCATGCATGCACAAACAGCACTCAGACATTTTTGGTCATCCCCATTAAGTGCATCTCCCAGAGTGCAATTTCCTGCCCATAAAGAACTCTCGCAGCACTTATGGCACGGGGCCGTGGCGGGCCACAAACACCAGAGCTTGAAGCGTGTTTGAGTGCGAGAGGACACTCGTGAGCACGTATGATTAGGTGGAAAGAAATGGAACAGCCTTAAATCTTAGTGCAAATGGCCTGTCATCACCCCAGTACCATTTGAATGTGGGTCTAAATTACATAGCTGGCCCACAAGCAGGCAATTACAGGGGTGTTAGCGGGGTTATGAGCGACAGCGTGGAGTGCGTGCGACTGCCGCTTAGGGCCTCAGGCCTGCAGTGAAGCACATGGCAATTTGCACCTTTGCGTTTTATTCCTTAGACCCTACTTTGCAACGGAACACCCTCAGAACGTTGCTTCACTCCCAAGCCCCAACTGAGAATAACTACGCAAAAAAATGATGATTTAGACCAGTGGTTTCCAGTCCTGGTCCCGGAGTACTCCTGCCCTGCATATTTTAATGTTTTCCATGCTCATGCACACACATTTCAATTCAGGAAAAGCTTGTTAACCTCTTAAACCCTGGGGGACCCATATGTGGGCCCACACTTCAGTTCACTTCACTCTCATTAATCTCAAACTCTGTGTATTAACTTCATAGCAGACGCTGACTTGTAATATTGATAGTATTTAGTGAACGGTAAGATTAATAACTGAATAATGAACTTAAAAGATTTCATAAAGTTGCAGATGGTCCTATAAACTGAAACGGGTTCCTGCCAGTTGGTTCTAAATAACTAAATAACCTCCCTAATTCAGAATAAGAAGTTATTGGTTATGTCATTCAGCCAAGAATTCCCAAGCAAATCTTCCTTCCGTACTCCTACCATTCTTATTTACTGATTAGCTGCAGGCTGAATTAACTGATTGGGATTTTAAAAAATAGAAAACACCATAACATGCAGGGCAGTAGGGCTTTAGAGCCAGGCTTAGGAAGCACTGATGCTGTCAGTCCCTAAATTCACCAGGAAACGCTTATCCAAAGCCAGGCAGTTAGGAGAAAACAGTGAGGAAGGAAGCTGAGGGCATTTGCCAGAGGCTCCGTCTGGGAGCGGAGGCAGGCCATCTTGGCGCGACAGACATTGGCGTTATGTGGGCGCCGCCCGGGAACCAGGCTGGGTGCCCCTCGACAGGCCAGACGGGGTGAGAGATGTGACGAGGGCCCACGCGTGACACACGAGTTTGTCACGGGAAGAGGAGAAGGAGAGAGGTTACGGCTGCTCCCGCTGCCAAAACCGAAGCCTCCAAGGCACATGTCAAACACGAGAACTGGAGAGGCGAAGACTCTTTCACCTCCCCCTCTCTTCTGCTTATTTCACCTCATATCTATTATAAAGGCTCCCTCACCAGACATGCGCCATGCCAAGTGTCTCTTAATTGGAGTCTGCTCTCTCCAAAGTAGCTCTGCTGTACGGTCCCAGGCAGCACTGACTGATGGCTGAGCTTAAGGCAGTCTCACTAAGTGGAGTTTAAGTTCACTTCTAGAATGTGCATCATTCTCTCATTTTCTTTCCAAATGATTTAAAAGTATGACTTTCCGATGGCAGAAGAACTATCCTCATATATTCCTAATCCAGGCTTGTCGGGTCGAGAAGGGTAGGGTAGTGTGTGGCATGAACGCGACTTTATATTATGTCGGAGCTCAGAGGTCCTTTTTCCACATTTACAAGGAAATGAAAGCCAGATAGAGAAAAAGAAAAGATCACGCTTGAAAGATCTGCTAAATCCATGGCATGTGTGGTTCAAGACATTACGTACAAGACTATATGTACAGAGCTAAAGTCTAAAGTAAGAGTGAAGTCCTGCCATAATGTTGGTCAAGCGATTCATTTGAGTTATTCTGATTTCATTTCAGGTGTTTGTCCTCAGGCTTACTATCTACAGTCTAAAAATAAAAGGTTTATTTGGAGTGACGCTGTAGAAGAACCATCTTTGGTTTCCCTAAACAATCTCTTAGTGGATGTTTCTTAAGATTGTGAGCTTTGCAATTGGAATATGTAGCTGTAAAGAACCTTGTTGTCTACATCATTTAAAGTTTCTTCTTCTTTCTTAAATGGTACACTCCAGCTAGGAACCAGTAACTTGTTCCTTGGGCAACATTGACATAGCCATGCCGTAAACATGTGTTGTCAGGCTATGTCCAATAATATAACAGTGTCATGCTATCATTGCCATTATGTATATATAAATATATATATATATATATTTAACAGCTTATGTTCACCAACAGCTGTTAGACATTAAGGGGTGGAAACTGACAAATGTTGGCGTGAACATCACTGAACGCCTTTAGCCTGAGGCTCAGGTAAAACGTGTGACCTGGAGCACAGAGCACAAACTCTCTGCCTTGATCCCCCTGGCCTTGCCCAGACCTGTGCCCTAGAGTGACGTGACAAACAGGATTATCCCCTGTCGACAAGAAGCTGATCCAAGCCCAGCCAAGCCCCTTGCTCCTGTCTCTCTTTTTTTGGGGGGGGTGTTTGGGAGAACCTCTGTCACAGGCAGCCCCTCCCCCCTATCTGACCACAGCTCTAATCTGTCAGAGAAAGCCGTGGTTCTCCGCCTTCCTCACGGGCCGGCATTAGCCTAATCCGCTGGGTGCACGGCCCATGCCAATGGAGCTCCAGCAGGGCCCGGGCCGGCCCTGTTTACCCTGCACATCTGAGTCAACAGCAGCCCAGGGACATGCAGACACACTTTCATCTCATTAGGCCTTGACTGGGTTTGCCTTTATCATTAACAGGGCTGCACCTCTATAACAGAGACCTCTAATTTGGCAATCCACATGTTAAATACAGTACGACAGAGGATAGAAGTATAGAGGCTGAGGTGATGGCGACAGCTTGAACCTACTGTGTCAGCAGCAAAGGCTTGATCTAAACTCACTGATTCTGTAGGTGAACCTGCTTTAATACCTCTCTTTGAACTTTTTATTAATCTCATAACTATATAAATACACACTTGAATGGAATTTTGTAGTACTGAAGCAGGTTGGTGTTTTTATTGCTCTAAATACGGCTTTGAGTACAGTTAGCATCAACTGGCAATAAAAAAGAGAAATGAGACAGTTTAATAAAGAGCGTGCTCAGAATACTTTGTAGATGAATACAAATGCAATTTAGTACTGAATACTTATATGTAAATAAAAACAAATTAACTCAATTGACCTGAACTGAACCAGTCTGGAAAAACAACATCATGTCTTTCACTTTATTCATTTCAGCTAACTGTCCTAGAAATAAAATAACTATGTCAGCTTCTGTTTGCATATGAAGGCCTAAGTTCATGGTGAAACCACTTCTGAGAGAGACTAGTCTCTAACTGAGTTTGGAAGCACCGGACAGAAAAAGCTGTCAGCTGAAATCACCAAAACTGTCAGAGCATGTTCAGAGAACGAAACTGGCTGGTTTTATGTGTAAATGAAATTCAGAGTACTTCTCACCTTCCCTCTATGTCCTGATACTCTCACCATAGACTCTGCATCATGTTGAGCCTCTGAGAGGCAATATCTCCCTCTTGTGGTGGGATTGTGTAAAATCCTGCCTTCGCAAGAACCAGAACTCAAGACTTGGTCCTCAGACTTCATTTTAAAGAGTTCACACAGGAAGAAGAGTCTAATTTTGTGGTAGCGTAACAGACATCTGTTTAAATGAATGACACGTCCAGGGATATTCAGACCCTTTCAAGTGCATGGCGATCTACTGCTTCCAAAGTTTCTGTTAGGGAATATTATTTTGTCTCTTGTGTCTCTGGGCATTTTGCATTCATTTACACAAACCTGTTCAAAATCTTGGTCAAGAAGTGCTGCCGATTCACTGCTGTCAAGCAGTGTAACATGACACAGTGATCAATGACTGTCTGTAGACCCAGCAGCAAGCTCTCTTGTGTCTCTGGGCATTTCGAACCCCTGGGCCAGCAAGCTTTGGCTGCAACCCGTGTTTCCCCTCTCCAGAGCCCGTATTGGGTTGCCATCCCTGTGGAGCTTTGCAAGCTGAGCCAACAACCAGTACCTGCCTCAAGAGACCTTTTGGACTGTAGACATGTCTATTCTCTAGTAAACAATGTTTGTCATGACCAGTACTTTAGTCAGAATCCCAGCATTATGAAACAAATATCAAGACACCTAGAGTCTTTTAATTCACAGTAGTTATGGAAAAATAAATTAATATGACTTTTTAAACAAAACACATAATATGATGGACTTGAAATGTTGAATTTATCGATCTTCAAATAATAAACAAAAAACTAAAGTACAAATCGTTGTTCTGTTGAACAGTAAACTCAAAATATTAAGTCAACCAGGTTACTTAATTTTTAAACCTAGTGATAATATGTTTTAAGACTAATAACTGGATACGCCTGGACTGGAAGTGAAGCAGTACACAAAAGGGTTTTTAGAGTGCCATGTCAGCTCCAGGTCTTTGGACCTTCTGTGAAAAGAACTATCTCCTATGGAGCGTACTGGAGTATAGCAACAAAGCGCTTGGCTGCCCCTAAGGACTTTCACCCATGAAACCAAGCAGGACAACTCAGGATCACCTTACAAAGCAGGCTAGCCAGAAAACAAACCACTAAGCAAAAACAAGCCTCTTCATAATTCGTGAGGCTGTGTTGTGTGGAGGACTGAAAGGGGGACTTTGTGGTCACCTCACTCTGATTTCCCTTCAGTTTTGAGTGACATAGAGAGCAATGTGTCTTTGAAAGTGGTTGGAGGTCCAACAGATTAATGTTCTACCTTACTCTGCTCAAACTATAAAGCAGACCCGCAAATATATCACCATCCTCTCAAGTATATCTGGTACGTGACATGGCTTTGCTTCAACCTTCTTCTTATTTGAGCAATTGTAAGTCAATAGCTTCTCACTGATAAGCACTGGATATAACTTTAAGCTGATTTGTGCTTGTAGGTGTCCATAATCTACACTGTACTTCCGCTTTGCAACATACTTTAAATGAATTTGCCACTCTTTAACTACGTAAGTCATAGATATGTCGACTTTGACATACATAGCAGTATTTCACATTCATAACTTATTAAAAGAAGCAGAGAAATGTTGTCAAAAGTGCTAATTCTACTGCAGTTTAGAAGAAGATATGATTTGATAAATCTCAAATTTATCATCATTGCAGAACATCAGTCAAGTGTAAATGTAATTCTTCATGCATTTAATTACATAATTACATCAGACTCCTATAGTAACACCACCGTGATGGCTACAGACGTCTAGCGGATGATGTAAAATCATGTATGCGCTTTAAACAGTGGTGTGATTCAGCTATCAGCATGCACCTCGGATTTCGTTTTGTTTGCAGTCATTCCTTTTATTGCGGATTAGTCCATGGAATTATTTCTTTCTTGGGGGACAGCCGGTCAATTTCTCAGTGTGGGTCTCATTTCCCTTCCACTACTCTTCTCACCATTTCCTCATTTGTTGAGTATCTAAGTGTCATAATCAGAGCAGCCATGCTGTGTGTGCTATTCTGGAGGCCACCAAGAGCCTTTAATCCCTCAATACATATCCCATAAAGCTGCCTTACATAGTGTATGTGTGTGTGTGAGAGAGAGCGAGAGAGGCTACTGGGGGGGCAAATGAAAAAGAGCTCTTTAGTGATGCTAACTGGGACTCCTCTTTTCTTCTCGTCCAGCATACCAGGCCATCACGTAAGTTTTGATCTCAGAGCATCGAGCTTAACACTTCAGAGGATTTCTTTTTTGGTCACATTTTCATGAATGACGTTCTTGCATTCAGAATACCTTCAAGCCGAGCGACAGAGGATTTCACTCTCATTTCAATTTCGTTGTCGATTTAGTCACGGTTGATGTAAAACTGCATGGACATGTATGACCAAACAACAAAGGCCCAAAACATACATGCTTATGTTTGAGGGCATATTTGGTCCTTATATTAATAGAGAACAGATCATATCAGTGGATCTCATTTCTGGGTCATAGCTTTTATTCAGATGGAGATTTTATTTTTAATGTGTCAATCTTGTTTCCATAAGCCTATGCCAAGTGCTTTCTAAAAAAAAACCACATAAATATCAATTTAGTAATGTTATGCAATCTGCATATTAAATCATTTAACTCAATAAAACCATTAAAAGACAAATAGCAAATTAAATCATGTATTATTATTGTATGCTTATTATTTAGTAATCACATGGAAAACCTGAGTTGTTCTAAAGCTGTAGAAGCAAGGAATGGAAGTCTGAAATTAATAGGCAATCTAAGTTTTGGCACCCATGGTCAAACTACGTCTTGATTAACAACAAGGTTTCAAAATAGTCCTTTGACTCAAAACCCATTTTAAAGATCTATTTACAACTGGTTTTTCACTATTACCACTTTATGCATTAATATAGGTCTCATATAGGTCTAAAATATATCTAAAATAATAAAATATATCACTGCCTTTAGTAAAGTATGCTTGAGCAATCATTTTTTAGGAGTGTACACAGAACAGTGTACATGAAATACACTTCTAGAGACTTTAAAGCACAATTACTGGGCATACTAAATAATCCATCAAATTTGGATTTGTGTACAAGCAGGATATACTCCTTTGACCAGGGGTGTTTAGACTTTTTCATATAACTGTATGACGGCAGAACCAAAGCAGGATCGCTGGGAACCCAGCGTTTTGCAGCACATGGTCTGCTAAAAGCCCGCTTATTCGATGTTATTCAAGTTAAGGGGAAGATTAACCAAGTCAAGTGAAGAAGCTCAACTCTGGCCATCATATGCCAAGAGTGAGAAGCCACGGATGAGTGTGGCAAAGCTTCTCCGACAGCCTGAGAGGCAGACAAAGAAAAGAGGCACTCTGCTTAATATGCCTCTCAAGTCAGTAGAGCAGTTCAGAGAGGGCCCAACACAGGGGTCCATCAGGCCACAGTGGCCACTACACACTCTCCCTCTCCAGCATCACCCAGCTCTAGGACTGTTGGCCTCTCACTCTCCACAGCAACACCCACCCCTACCCTATCCCCCCCCAAACCACACATACACCCACCACTGTGGCCTTGGAGAAAAGCAGGGAAAAGACAGTGTGAATCAGGCCAGAACAGCCTCCATTAGGAGAGCAGGGAAAAGAATGAAAGCCTCTACTCTAAGGCCCTTGTAAAACGGCACGGATGGCAGATAGGCCAGATGTGGTGACAAGCAAGATGGAGGACAGAAGACAGAGGAGTAAAAGAAGAAGAAAAAGAGGGACAGAGCAGGGAGGGCTGCTTCAGTGTTTTAGAGGGGCACCCCTCTTTTCTTATCCCACCCCACTTCCTTTTGAGAGGTTTCCGAAAGCTGTCTTCCCATAGCAACCTCTGAGGTGGGCCTGATGATTCGTTTTTCTCTTCTTCTTTTTTTTTTCTTCCTTTTACCCTTATGCAAACCTCCCTGGTAGCCCAACCTCCCTGCTCTGGCTAGCTAAAGTTTCTGCTCCAGTGCCTGTGGACAAGGCCACCATTAACTGCGGCCCTGTGTGAGGAGCACGTGGGACAAAAGGCGCAACACGGTGTCCCAGCCCTCAGACAAGGCTGGAAACAAATGTTACAGGGCCGGCGCAGAATAGAATCATCCGGCCGATGTCACTGAATACATTTACCTACCTCAGAGCGCTTTCAGCAGCCCGCCTTTGTTTTAAACAGGGAAGAAGGGAAGGCGTGAAAAGAGGGCGGGAAGGGGCGGAGAACGAGGCATGTGATGAGAAATAGCAGGCATCTCCACAGTGACCATCCGGAGAGCCTTGGAAAAAAAAACAAAATCTGTTTCCCAATTTGTTCTCAGGGCATGAGCGGGAGGGTTTCTCCAAAACAATCCTAGATTCTTTTACATGCTCTCTGTTTTGGTCTCTCTTTTTTTCAGCATTGTTTTGTCTTGCTTTCCTTCCCCTCCTTTGTTTTGTCTGATATCCTCCTCGTGTGAGCTTTACAATAATTAGACGTTTTAAGAGGAAGTGTAAACTCGGCGTCTCTGGCTCAAAGGATTTTTGAAGAGTTTGTACAAATCATTAGGATCTCTGAAACCCATTTTGTCAACAAACTGATCAAAAGCTTCAAAATGCAGGGTTGCATGGTGTTGTTGTGACAGTGTTTATACAGAGTAGTGAAGACACAAGACAAAAACACCATGTGAGCCCCCTGAACGAATAAGCATGTTACGTCTTGTGCAGAGCCTACAGACGGCCATGTTCTCATTTCATAATACTGTAGATACATGTATATTTATTAGCTGAAGGGACTGAATTTCAAGATTTTTATTATTTAGTAAATACCACAAAAATAATACCTACAGTCGTATGCCTTAAACTGCATATATTGTTAAAATTGTTAATGTGAAAATATGATAGAGTATATTCCAGAGAACACACTGACATTGTGTTGATATTTATCTAATCAGTTTAAAGCATGATTTATGTTGATTTGTTTAACATAAATAACATAAAATATAAAAAGTATCATAACTTTTACAAAAGCTGCAGTTTTTGTTTTATTGTCTTTTCAATGTGTTAAAATGAGCAAATAAACATTAATTGTGTACTTAAGGTGCAGAGGGGTGTTGTTTATAGAGGATATATCTGATTTTAACCTAAACAATCAATCAACAAAATATGGTTTGCCAAACTTTTACATGTGACTGTTACATAGTCAAGAAAGCCCACAAACAGGTCCATGCAAGGGCCTGTTTAAAAAATAAAACCTTGGAAAAAGTTGCTGTTATGACCTGCCAATAGTTTCGATCCTAAAACTTCACTTAATAAGTGCACTGCATGTCCTCTATCTCTGATAGCATTAGAAAGCTGTAAGTCATCTACTTCACCAGTTAGTAAGCATCTGGGTAAGAAATGCATCTGAGTTCAGTTCCACCATCAGTTCACTGGAAAGTAATTACTTTGTAGTTTGTGGCGTGAGCTTTTTTGCCTCGATAATCTGCACAATCCACTGGGTTTGATTCAGTCATCTTTTCAGTGATATTCTAATCCATTTGCTCTTTGAGGTTTTGTAGAAGTCACAGCCTGTGGTCACCAGCACAAAAGAGAACTTGCTGGTGTATGACATTAAAGGTTTTGTGGGGTGCTCCATACTTGAATGGTTGCCTATACGGAGCTTTAGCTTGTGCAAGTGTGTGTTTTCGTCCTTGTTGTCATGGCGATTTTGTTACCTCCTTTCCCCCATATCGTCCACCAATGCTCTCATTTTGGTGGATATAAATTCCTTCTTCTGGGCTTTGTGTGCTACACAACTGGATATCCAGCATAGACTAGCTTCTGTCACCACCTGTGCTTTGAAATACGAACTTGGAAAGAGAGCACTACGTTACTTTAATAGGGGGGTGACTGGAATGAAATATGCTTTCATGGCCTGAAGAAGGGAAGGTCTAAAGTATAACTCAAAGGCCAAATCATAAAGCACAAAAACTGTTCTTCAAGCTCCACATCAGCACTTACCCAGGCACAGATGGCGCATCATGGCACCTTAACTGCACTATGGGGTTCATCAAACAGTTTAAGGCCAGCATAACATGCATCTGATCTAACCTGGTGGAGACCTTAGCCAAGACAACAGCAACTCAAGTCAAGAGAGCAACAGATACTGCATTACATTTGAAAACATGTTCTAACTTCTGGAAATCTCTTTGAAACTGCAAACACTAAAAAAGGGAAATGAAAAGTGAGGCAGCAGAGAAAAGACGCATTTTAATACACCTCCTGTGAAAGGTTTGAAGACACCTTACATTCTTCAGCATGCACAAGACTCTTGCAGGGTCAGCTTCTCAAACACAGGCGGATTTAGTGTTCCTGGGGCTCCAGGCAAAATACAGGAATGGTTTCCCTTGGATGTAACCATCTGTGCTGCAAAACATGCTTAGTAATGAAGTAATCGTAAATCTAAAGCTAGGTTCACATTACAAGACTTATTGCTCAATTCCAATTTTTTGCTTAGATCTGATCTTTCTAGCATGATGGTTCAGATTCATGTAAGTACGTGACCCAAATCTATTATTAATGTGCATGAATCTGCATCCTGAAATGACCCACGTGCATACATTCTAATTAATCACGTCACGGCAACGAACCACATGCATCATGAACAGCGAACAAACTAAACAGCAGAACGAGCTTTCGTCACAAAGTTCATTTGTTCTAAACTGCATTCAGCTGTTTATTATTAGACAGAGATGAAGGCCAAAAAGGGTTTTGCACCATTATTGCCTCTTTAAGTGCTATCATATTAAACTGAAAGATGGCACACATCCAGTGAAAGATCCAGTGTAGCCATTCTCATTAACATCACACGGCCACAAATTGGATATTACATAAAGTGGCTCAGAAAAGATCAGATTGGTCTGACTACACAGCTCTGAAAAAGTAGATCTGTGTAATGTAATGTGAACATAGTCCAAGATAATCTAATTATTTTAACTTACACCTATTTTACCTATTACACTTATTTTTTTTAGCTTAGGTCATGTTTATTAACTTCACCTAAGTAATATTACTATGTTGATAGATTTATTTGATTTTTTAAGAATTAAAGTTTAAGCTTGAAAGTTTATAGTACAGTGAGATAATTGGGTACAGAGTAATGTGGAAGTGCTGTAATGAGTAGTTTTCAGATTTCCAGGAAGTAGTAATTAATGTTATGCCATTCAGTTTTAACATATGTAGTTGCAAATAACTGTCCTTTTAATAGTGTATATATTGTAGCGTCACACTAATGGCCCATTCGCCCATGGACACATGGGAGGCATGGCTCATGCAGACCCTGAAGGAAGCACTTGACTGGCAGTAGGACAGACATTTATTCACATAAATAAGCGTTTGTTGTTGTTGTTGGCTGGCTTTAGGATGTGCACATGCGTTGTTTATAGTGTTGTGCTTTGTTGTGGGGTACGTTGTGCAATGTGAATAGCCACCTTCAAGATAAGCTTCCTGGCTATAACGTGATTGGCTTCCTTTTTTTCCGTTGTCTTCTTACTCTATGCAGATATTCAAATAGGCTATATAAAAACAACATACAGTATATGTAATTTACATTTTCTTGGGGCTCTTGGTTCACAGGGGCCCTAGATGACTCCCTATTTAGGTGGCTGTTACTGATCACATGGTAAGGAAGTTAAAGGTAATCTAGGTGTACTAGACATATTGGCCAATAAGAGGTACAAAGTTAGTGTAGGTTGCTTAATAAACTGGCAGCTCAGTTCTTTCATTTGCAGTGTCTTACTACTGTATACTATTGTATAACACAAACCCATTAACATGTGACAGACGTACCTAAAGTAGGTGTAAAGTAACGAGAGCAGACTGTAGAAAAAGTATTTCTCTGTTCTGAACGTTCCCCCAACAAGCCAACATTTACATAGCAGAAGATCTACCTCATGTAGATGATGACTGCCTCATTCAATGATAAAGTGTTGGCTCTAGCATTAGCTCATCTAATGATTCAACTTACAGTAGCTAAAAGTTTTTTCTTGTTGCACAGATATGCTGAATAGATGGCTGATAAAGTAATCCTACAGCAACTTTCAGATAAGTACTGGCCAATCAAAATGTCAATAGTACATTGGTGCAATAACAAGGCTACTTTAGCTTACTTTTGTCAAAACGAATGTAACCTTTATAGCAAATGATGCCTACTGGGATAAGCATTATGTCTGATGTCACAACAAGCTTATGTATGTGTCATGTAGCCTTATAAGCAGTACCCTACACTAAAATGTTTACATGCTCTAAGTTATTGCAGAAACAGAGCTTGGATTGTTGATAGTTTAGGCCAATTTTTATACAATGACATATGGATTATAATGATCACTCATTACTTGTGATGAGGTGAATTGGGGAAATGTGATGAGGTGAATGTGGTGGTTGCATCCAACAAAGTCATAGAGTATAAAATCATCTTCATCCTCTATACAAATTAGTCTCAGTGAGGTGGACTAAATTTACAATTAGTCGTACATTCAGTTTTCTGATAAATTAATGGTTTCAGAGAGCTCCTTCAGACTGTCACTGATGCGTCTCGCCAAAAAAAAAAAAACTTGGATGTCTGAGGAACTTGAGACCTCATAGCTGTAAATAAAAGGAATAAATCAAGGACAATTTACATCTCAAACTAGATGCCTTTTATTGCTGTTGGCACTTGCATTGTAGCTGGCTGTCGTCTAACTAGATTTGGTTGTGGATTTTCCCAGTTTTCCTGACACACAGAAAGTTGTGTTCGACGTATCCGAAAAGGCCGCCCTGTCGCTGTGTCAACAGAAGGCAGACAGGGCCTGGCCTCTTGTGACGGCATGTAGAGAAAGGGACCAAGCCTGCAGCAGACGACATCCTGTCCTTCCTCAATGGGCCTGTGTCACTTATGACAAATTGGGCCCTTTAGCCAGACTACCTGTGTGGGTTCTGAATGCGCTTTCTGACTGACTTCACGGCCTTAACTCCCCCCTCTCCCTTTTTTGTCTCCTTTGCGGCTGTCTCTCTGCTGTCCTCTCTCTCTTTCTGTCTCTGTCTGTCTCAAGTGGGCTGGAGGTATCCTGGGAACCTGGCAAGCAGCCCTGCAGTGCTCTGAAGACAGCTCGTGAATTAGCCCTTATTAGTCTCCCGCCTGACATCCAGACCAGCAGCGACTTGTCAGGAGCAGCCACCATCAACAATGGCAGCCTCCTTAACAAGCTGAGTAAAGTAGGCAGGCAAGCAGTGGACCAAGGGGGAAGGCAGGCAGTAATTTGCCAGAGCAAGTGGAGTTAAGTGACCCCTCGCACACACAAACTCTCTCTCTCCCCCTCTGCTTCTCTCTCTCTCTCTATTTCCCTTTCTCTCAGCATCTCATCCTCTACAAACTCTCAACCTGATGTCTCTTTGAGATTCACTTCTACAGTGTTTCTTTGTACAATGTGATATAACACTGTCAATAAGATGTCAATTCAAACAATTAATTAACACATCACCAATTAATAAAGCCTTTCCTCATGCCTGAGGATGCTTTTGGGATGCACTCCAAGACTTTGTAATAACCAAGACCAAGAATAACAAGACCAATATGAGATTACGTTTATTATAGATGGAATACACATACAAACAATATTATATTTTGGAATAACATAAAATAATAAAACACTCACCATGGAATAAAAAAATGTTTAGATTACAAAAAAATCAACTGACGAACGAAACTTGGTAGTAAAAAAAGTAGTTTGACAACATGAGACATGTAAATGATTCAAGTTTCATGCTCGGACACACATGATGTTAACCTGACTGACTATAGAAGTTTGACTGTTGCGTGTGTTTTCCTTTCTGACTGCTGATCAAAAGCAATACAAGCAGTTGGAGAGTTTGAGAGGGACCGCATCATAGCAATCAGGATCCAAAAATCACTATCGTCTTATCCACGCCATGCTGGTCATGCAGATACTACCTAAGCACTCTGTTGGTGGCAGTGAATAGAAGAAGGCATGCACCAGCAATATGAAAGATCTGTGAGACCTACACAAACACAGAGAGAGAGAACCGCCAAAATATCTGACATATGGGGAGTTTCCCAACAGCCAAGACTGTGGACACCACATCCATGTTCCCAAAGACCGCAGTGGTGTCGTGCCAGACTGTCATGGAGTGACATGCGATGGCAATGGGTCATCTTCACTGGTGAGTAGCGCTTTTGTCTGGTGGAGACAACCAACAAATCTGTGTGTGGAGGTACTGTGGTCAGCAACAAGATGAATGGTTTCTTGTCACTCATCACATGTCCAAAAGGCCTGGTGTCACGCCATCTCCACCCCTACTGCAAAATCTGCAGGAGCTGTGTAAGAATACTCAAGATGCATGGAATGGATTATCACGGGTCACCATTAGGAACCGCTACAAAAGACATGCGGTGTGTTACATTAGCAAACATGGCGGCCTGATGTCATACTGAGAGACACTACTTCTGTATGCGTCACTCAAATAAATATATTGCCCATGTCGGTCTAAACTTATCATCATATATTGTTTCTGGTAACCTTCATCTTCCTTCAGAATAGCATTGCATCCCTGACATGTCCTTCTAGGTGCAACAATTTTTTTTTGATGATGCGTGTGAGTATTTGACAAATATTAATTTTTATCCTATTATTCATTTAGGTCAACTTTAAAAGATAATATATCTTTGGTAGATGGTAGAACAAATAATACCCAGTTAAGCCATCATGGAATGTATCAATGAGATCCCCAACAAGCAGTAAAATTATTTGTAGGGACAGGACTGTGTAATTCTGTATAAAAATATTGTTGGGGTGTCCATTAGAAGATGTGTCAGATGAGGCCTTCATTTCTGCTCATAATAGCTCTTGGTTAAATGAATAAGGCAGAACAGTGATTTGCATACATAAAAATTGAAGATAAGGCCATCAGTAATGAACACATAAACCCCATTACCTAAATCCACAAGACAAACCACAATAAACCACCACCCTACACAGTAAAACACATGAAAACACATACACAGACCAACGACCAGCTTAACAACAACATAAACAGTGAAAACTCTTTTCACTGTGGACATGTGTCCCATGAGTTTCTTCAAATGGGTTGTTTTCATCAGCAGGTTTTTATACTCGTGAGACTAGTTTGAGTTCAATGAC
Organism: Prochilodus magdalenae; assembly: GCA_024036415.1. Classification (NCBI taxonomy): domain Eukaryota; kingdom Metazoa; phylum Chordata; class Actinopteri; order Characiformes; family Prochilodontidae; genus Prochilodus; species Prochilodus magdalenae. The sequence goes on from JAMWET010006596.1 coordinate 138,491, forward strand.
CTCAGATGGAGGCATCACACTCAGCTGGTCAGGACTAATGGTGGTAAAAACATCCAAACGGTGGTCCAAATACGCTTATTTAGCTCTACCCCAGGACAGCAAAGCTAATGCAGCAACAAGTAATGAAAGCTAGTACTCCACCAATCAGCATCATTTATGATACATGGTAGCATAACCACTAGTTTGATATTTATTGCATGATGTAATGTAATCAATAAAAATAGACCAAAGTACTGCTTACTTCCACTGTTTTAGCTTTGCATTATCCTGCTGTCCATTTTAATATGTAACATTATGTCAAACCGTGTCAGAAACCACATAAGCAAGTCTACCACAGAAAGCAAGCTCTTTCCCAGTGGTCAGTGGTGTACCTGAGAGCTGCTGTAGGCCATGGGGATACTGCACTGCTATAAATCACACCTCAGCCACACAAATACCCTTATTACCCAGAGGTCTCCCCCCACTCACACCCACCAACTTCCTGCCCACCCTCAACACGGCATGCTGGGCCACAGCCACGGCTGGATGCCAGCAACAATCCCACATCCTGTCTGCCGCAGTCTCGGCCGGGTTACGTAGCCTCACTTGCTTTTTTCCTTCTCTCGGCCATTCATTAACCGCCTGCTCATTCATTAAGTCTGGAGAACAACATCCCCCATAGCCTGGCAGCATCCCAGCATCCAGCCTCGCTGCTGCAGAACAGATTGGGGGTTAAACCCCACATGGTGTACCCTCTTCTGACTTTTTGCTTAGTTTTATCAGCAGTTTCTAGAAACAGGTGTACATACTCTAAGCCTCCAGACTTTTAATTGATTCCACATTTATGTCCAAGTTATTGTTATTATAAGAAAATTGTTCTTTTTGTTTTGTTTCTCTTTTCTGCTTTTTGTCTTGATGTCTTGGCAACAAACTGAAACAATAGGAAAAAACTCCCAATCCACACTCAATATAACTGAATAGAAATACAGTTATATAATTACATAGCAAAATACACACATCATCCAAAACACAGTTGCACACAGAAGAACGTGTAGGATTGCAATGCTATTCAGAAGGAAGGAAATCTTAGAGTGATATGTGCAATATTTACTGAGCTACACATACAGAAGGAGTGTTTCTTGGTATGGTTTCGGGCCACCATGTTGGCTAACATGCCAGACCGTTGTAGAGGTTCCTGATGGTGACCCCATGAAAATCCATCCCATGCAGCTTGAATATTCTCACACAGTTCCTGCAGATTTTGCGGTAGGGGTGGAGGTGGAGTGACACCAGGCCTTCTGGACATGTGACTCTTGGCAACAATAGTCTTGTGCTGACTATGATGCCTCCACACAAGGATTCCTTGGTCCAAGAAAAAAAAACAGGACTACTTACTGAAGATGACCAGCTGCTAGTCTGGCACAACACCATTGCAGCCTTTGGCAATGTTGACGTGGTGTTAAGGGCGGTTGTCATAACGATCTGTGAGCATGTGGTCCTGCATCATGCAGCCATCTGCTAATGCTGCTGGCACTAACATGATGACTCATGGAGGGCATCACTGCTTGCTGAATGTCCGCATTTGTTGCTGCTGGGTCAGTCAGATACGGAAATGAGGCTCATCCTTGCTTACGTCACATGAACAGCAGAGCGTAACACTTGAATCATTCCCATGTTATTTGTTGCCTCCTCCACAAGTAAGGGATGACTTCATAACTCTTTCAATGCACAGAAGTCATTTGGCTACATGCTTTAATATTCATTACCTTATAGTGAAATAATTGAACATCATAATCAAAAACATTCAAAGTCTTTAACAGTAAGTAAAAATCATCAAAACCAGCAAAACCTCATGCATATGGCTCAGGCATAATTATTGCATAGCAATTTTGCACATCTATGCAAGGGTAAAAGAGATCACATGCAAAGGACATATGGGGAGCTTATGAGAGAAGATGGCTCTATGAACATGACAGATGGCGTGGAATTCCAGCTCCTTTTGGCCGCTGCTACAGAGCCAACAGGTTGTACTGATCACACTCTACAGTGAGATCCTTCACAGTGCTGGCTCTTCCTTTCCACCACCTGTATCACGTTAGAACATCCCTGTCTCTTCTCTCTCACTCTGCTCTGCTGGACACGTGCCTGCCTTACATCAGCGACCATACACGTTCACTCATTTCCATCTGTTCTATTAACTGGAACTACATGAGGAAAGAAGCTCAGAGGAGAGTAAGCAGGATTTAAAGGTTAGCAAATAGAGATTTTTCCAAGGTTTTACATACAACAGAGGATTCTGTAATCAATTAATTTTGCTGCGAGCTCTGTGTTGCCAAATAAACAATGAAACCTGCGGAAATAGAGTTTATGGTAAGCTGAGTGCACTCAAACTATCAAGAGTAACAAAACATTCATAGAGCTTTGGGGAATTTATCTCAATCCTACATCTGCACAAGACTCTACAGAGGCAATAGGAGTCAAAGCTGGTGTGTGAAGCATGCAGAATCATTCAAAATACATCAGTTACACAACCAGCTGGAGTTGTGGTACTCAGGGCCAGTCCTGAGACTGTACATTGACATTGTCCATTGATCTTGTGGTAATGCAGAATCATAAACACATGTAATACATGTAACTTTTTTCTATCATTATTGAATATCAACAGAACCTTCAGACACACTCCTTTCTCTACATGTTCAAATATAATATGTTTGCTGCTGACTGAGGACCTACTTGGTTATATCCATGATGGCTTAACTGGTTATTATTTGTTGATTATTGATTGCAAAATTCCCACAAACCCTGAGGGCAGAATATTATTTTAACTATGTTTTCATTTAACTAGGTAGCGTTCCTCTACTGGCTCCTTCAGCCATGGAAGTGCAGGAGGAGCAGCCATGAGGAGCAGTGAGCACAGGAGAGTACCGCATTAAAGACTTAACACATCTAAATATAAGCAAAATACTCATCACCAAAAGAATATTTGCACCAAGATTTATTCAGTTACACATACAGAAGTAGTATCTCTCAGTATGGAAACAGTATACACAACATGTAAATGTCTAAGAATGGAGTTGCAGAGGTTCATAAAGGTGTCCCGCAATAATCCATCTCTTCTTGAATTATTTCTGCAAATTTTTCTGTAGGGGTGGAGGTGGAGTAAACCAACCGTTTATCTTGGTGCAGACCACGGTGCCTCCACTTGTCACTGAATATGACCCTGTGCCATTCTGAGTCATTTCATGACAGTCTGGCACAACACCATTGCAGTCTTTGGTGACATTGACTGATGTTAAGGGCAGTCGTCGTAACGGTCTGTGTGCATGTAGTCCTGGGCTGTGCAGCACTCTGCCAATGGTACTGGCACTAACATGATGACTCATGGAGGACATCACTGGTCGCTGAATGTCCACAATCATGGCATACCAATTCAGGTACAGCAAAATGCTCTTCCTGGCTTCTGTCAAATGCACGACTGAGTGTGAATAATTTGCATGTTTCATATGGACAGCACTGGTGCCTACTGGTTCATAGTGGACAGCACTGGTGCCTACTATCAGGAAGACCTGCATGCTGTGTTAGCATAGCACTTTGTTTCTCATGCCACACTAATAAAAATAAGTATATGTCTGGTAATCTGGTCTTGATGTGTCCAGGTCTCTCTCTTTATGCCTCTAATGGCCTTGACTACAAAAGCACAACATCACTGAATTCAGTCTCTGTCAAACAATTTTACAATTTTTACATTTGAATCAAAACCTGCAACCTGCACACCGGCCCTTTGTGGATAAGATTGGTGACTCCTGGCATAAAGCATAGCCTTGGCAGGTGCCTTTACTGTGCATTATCTATAGACATAGTGCCAGGGCTCCAAAGGAGACTTTTATACAGTGATTTTAAGGTAATACACTAATGGAATAAATTACATAATCAGGTAATAAATTGGACTGATATAAATTGGCACAGAGTAAGACAGTAACATGGGAAACAGCACTTTAGATGACAGCTCTGTTATTGAACATGACATCAGTGAGTAACGTGCAGTGCCGTGGAACGAACAGGTCCTTGACAGTATTCTTTAACACTGCATCACTATCCTACTAAACAGTCCTGCAGGCTCATGCACAAGCATAAGCAACACACAGGCACCTTTAAGCTTACAGTCCCAATTATTTACCTGTTTTTGGTCTCTCTTACTGCTGATGTAGCACTAACCAGATCATTCCATGCTTGCCACTCTGCAAGGCCATGAATCCCATGAGTCCATGGTCAAACAGGCCTGACAAACACAAATGTGGGAGTGATTGACGGTTTTGATTCTGCATATTCAACAACGTTTGTTCCACTTGTTACTATGAATGAGAAATAACTGCAATACAATTTCAGCATGGTCTTCAGGATGAAGTATGGCAAATATTGGTGAGCACCAAAGTCAGTAAAACTGCAGGTGCTTGAAGTTTCATTTTCTGATACACGATTTAAGACAAACCCTAGAGCACGTTTGAAAGAGACGGTGATATGAGCAGCAGTTTGTGAATGCTTATCTGGGGCAGATGGTGGCTGAAGAGGCCTCAGTGATGGCAGAAAAGCTCTACACAAACAGCATTGTGCTGAGTTGTTTTTTCATGCCTCCGCTTGTTTCAGAAGGAAACGGGGCGGCATCCTGCCAAATTAGGCTCTAACAGTGGGGAGCACGCATTCCCGCTTTTCACTCCTCTGCCTTCATGTCTTGACCACTCGCCCCCATGGGGCCTTTTGTCAGTGGTCAGCGACATCAACAATAACAGCCTGGGGCTCTCTGGGCCTGGGCCTGCAGGAGGCCGGTGCTGACGATAGACCTGAGCGCAGAAGCTTCCCGGTGGGTTCTTGACACCAGGACTGACCCTGGCCTGAGGCTTAGGGGTCATTGCTGGACAGTCCAGAGGAAAGAAAAGAGAGATCAGCAACAGACAACTGCGCACTGACCACCCAGGGGAGGACAGGTCACATTCTCTTTAATGCTATAGGGGTTTAAAAGGGTTTGGGCGATGAAAAACCCTAAAAGAGAAGCTGCGGACCTGTATACGTTTGTATAGTATAATACCCCATAGTGTTTTATAACTACAATAGTTATAGCACTGTATAAGTATAGTAATAATGGAGGCTTATAGTTATTACAGACAACACATATTAGAGCAACACACATCAGTGTTTCAGAATACACACCTCAGTATCACTGCTGGGTTGAGAACAGTACACCAACCATAAATATCCACCCAACAGACGTCCCACTGGTGTGCTTCTCTTTATGGACCTTGTTGACTCCACGTCCAATGTAATGTTTACAGTTATGACCATTAAGTTCAATTTTAGTTTCAGCACATCAAATGACTTTCTTGTACAAGGCTCAAGGTTTCTGTAGGCATTGTTTGGCGTATTGCAAGTGGGCAGAGTTCTGGCAAAAATGCTGCCCATTTCTGTTTACGTATCTTCCACTGGAACTGCCAAAACATTGTTTCAGAGAGGCATGTTTTCTGCTTGTGGATTTTTCTTTGTATCTCATAGTATCTTGTTTTCCCGGTGGTTGTTTAAGAAGTCATTTTCGGTCTACCTGATCTTGGCTCGATATCTGCAGACCGAAATGGTTCTCCCATTTTTTTATCAGTTTACTTTGAATTCATTTGGCAGGCATTTTTACAGACAATAGGCATTAAGTGCTTCTGACTTCTGGTTCCCATCACCACCACTGTGAATTGTAAGTTTCTCTAGGACAATGTTTTTCACATAAAGCCACTTTAAATGACTTCATCTACATCTCAAGTATTTAGTTATGAAGGCTTTTCCAGCATTGCTGTGTATTAGCAGATGTTAGCACACAACAACTTTTTTAGTCTGCAACTTTTAATTATTATTATTATTATTATTAGTAGTAGTAGTAGTTGTTGTAGTTGTATTATCCACAGATTTTGCACCAGAGGTATGTAAACTTATGAGCTGTATTTTGGTGTTTTCCTTGCCTCAGCGCTCCTGATCAGATAATTAGTAAGCTCTTCTCTTCCAGGGAGACGGCAGGAACAGGAATGGAAACCACTGTCGTAATCCATTACTTCAATGCATCAATGCATTACCCTGCAATCAATCAAACACGTGTCTTTCAGTAATGAATGACATCCTTCCTGTTTATCTGAGCCAGGCACTCTCATCACTTCGGCTTGGAGCTGATAAGGTGCAGGACATGAGAACCCTGTCCATTCTCCGTAATCAGGCCTAGCGTCCTGCTGAAAATGTCCGTCTGATAAGGCTGTAGAGGGCAACGGATCGCCTTTAGCCCCCCCATCAATCCTTCTCTCATTCATCCTAGCTGACGCTGTTTGACTGGCTTCAAACGTTTGAGGAAGCCCTGCTGGAGATAGGCCTTATCAGGGCGGCCAAGCTGCCATCTTGTATCTATCCATCCATCACCTGCTCAGCAGCCTGGAAGAATAACTCTCTCGCTCCTGTTCTCATTGTCTCTCACTCTTTTTCTCCTTTTTTCACTCACTCATACCCAGAAAAACTTTTATTTTCAGCACTCAGAAAAAACTATTCCTGCAGAGGTGAAACATAGGAAAACATGCGTGGTGGGAAAAAGCGAGTTTTCCTGAGTCTACTCTAAACTTACTTGGTAAGGATTTTTTTCCCCCTTTCAGCACAAAGAGTCCACTAGAAAGCACATGGTCTCCAGGGAGGAGCCATTGCTTTTTCCCAGTTGTGTGTAGAAGTGAGGAGAGACTCATAGATCTATGTGACTTCCACCTTCTCTCTCTTTCTATCTCAGTTTCTTTTTAGAGTTTAAACTAAAACAACTGGCCAATTAACAGAGAATAGCAGCATACGCTGGCGCTGATCTGCCCCAGATTAATGACTGGCCACCAGTCTCACTTCCCGAGGCCATTCATCAGACTACACAAGTAGGTCACCTCGCCACCAAGCATGTGGCCAGGTCCACTGGGGCCTCATCCTTACCAAAGGTTCCAAGTGGATTTAATTGCTGCTCTTCGTTTGTGACCTGAAAAACGCAGCTTTTATCAGCTGTCACCCCTACTCATCAGCCTGGAGAGCCTGGAGAGCCTGGAGAGCCTGGAGAGATGTGACTGGCTGAAAATTCACTGTCCATTTCAGCTGTTGAGTTTAAAACATTGGCATTCTGAATTTCCATGTTTAAAGAAATCAGTGAAAACTGTCCAAATGCTGTTTGAATTCCATTGTATCTGTTTAAAAAAGTAGACAGCCATTGAGAGAGGTTTATGAATGAGTGGAATGAAACAAAAATGCCCAGCTCAGCCCAGAGGCCATTTCAAATAGAGGTCAATGTTTAAGGGCTACCTTTCCTCCACCATTGCTGGAATAAAATGACGGGTGTTTTAGACCAAATCCTTCTAAAGTATCAGAAAACAACGTCACAGACATTATAAGGCTGGGTATTTGTAACCATGTCATGACATAACTTTTTGTAAGGAAGGTTTAAACTCGTCTGACGTCTGGCTTTGTGTATATAAATCTGTTTAATTTAATGTTTGTTAAGTTTTGGGGGATTGAGTTTGGGGTTGAGGGCAATGCGGATCTGATGAATGGTGAATGGTCATTGTATGAAAATGTGGGGGTCACGATTACGTTATCAGGATTGGAACAGGTCGTATACCTCAATGGTATAAAAATGTCACAATGTCAGCTGTTCAGGCAAGGTCTGGTCAGACGCAGCTCTACAGCCTTCCTGCTGGCGTTACATTCTGCAGAATTAAAGAGTGCTACCTAAGACAGACTGGTTTCTGTTTTTTAAGGGTTATGTTATATATATATATATAACATAGATAGATAGATAGATAGATAGATAGATAGATAGATAGATAGATAGACAGACAGACAGACAGACAGACAGACAGGCAGGCAGGCAGGCAGGCAGGCAGGCAGGCAGGCAGGCTGGCAGGCAGGCAGGCAGGCAGGCAGGCAGACAGACAGACAGACAGACAGACAGACAGGCAGGCAGGCAGGCAGGCAGGCTGGCAGGCAGGCTGGCAGGCAGGCAGGCAGGCAGGCAGAGAGACAGACAGACAGACAGACAGACAGATAGACAGACAGACAGGCAGGCAGGCAGGCTGGCAGGCAGGCAGGCAGGCAGACAGACAGACAGACAGACAGAGAGACAGACAGACAGACAGACAGACAGATAGATAGATAGATAGATAGATAGATAGATAGATAGATAGATAGATAGATAGATAGATAGATAGATAGATAGATAGATAGATAGATAGAGAAATATTGAGTCAACATCAGTGCTCTTCAATAAATATAGATTTCTACTATTTCTGCATTGCCCTCCAAAGTAATTTCATAAAAAAAATATTTAAAATCTATATTTAATTATATACTTAATCTAAATAAGATATTTATATTTAAATATATAGATTTTATGGACAGTGCTTGAGGGGCAATGTTGTGACTTGCAAAATGACCTGATGTCATTGGAATAGCATAAAATGTACATTTCCCACATAGCAGTGACAAATGCTCACACTCATGAAGTGCTGAAACTGTTGTTTATAATTTTAGTAAATATACATTATTTTAGCTTCAAACTCCAGCCAGCACACTCATGTGTCAACCCTTCGCCACAGTTCCCCTCCTCTTCACTAGCATTAGCTTTCCCAAAATGTGATTAGTGCATGTATGTTCACAGAGCATGTGATGAAATTATGAGCAGTGCAGGGCAGACAGTTCAAATAGAATTAGTGGCTTGCAAGTCCTCGGAGAAAGTGGCTAACAGCATTAACAGCACTTGTTAACTCACTCGCTCCAGACATTTATTGGCCCTAATTGAGCACTGTGTCAACAACCTGGGACTCTCTGGTGAACCCAAAGCTACTTCACCTGCCTGTTCTCAAAACAAGTGGTTGCAATATCTCAGCCAGTGATATAATGACAGGTTCAGATATAATGCGTAAATGCTGTAATGTTTTTAGAAGCACAAATCATATATGTCATGTACGACCCAGGTATTTCTAACTCCACGCAGGATAATTCTACATCTAGGGTGCATACATAAAACTAGTGTAACACTGAAACACAGAATATATAAGCTTTATAAGACTGACATAACTTCAGTTGTGTGGGGTTTAACTATATTTACTGTACATAAATCCAAATAGTTTGGCGTTTAAGTAAAGATTTTAAGTCTAGTCTTCTAGAAAAAGACGTTAACTCGTTCAGCTTATAGATCAAACCACAGTTTTAACAATCCTTAAACAACACTTTCTAAACCCAGATACAGCGGGGTGGGGCGGATAGCATTTCAAAGACGCGGCTAGTCTGACCTTTGGGTTTTTTGGCCATTCAGCATGTGGCCTTTTTGGACCACTGGACAAAGCGCGGGGAGCTAAGACTAGCTGCTGAGCTGATTAGAGGAGTGGACACTGCATCGTCCTGCTCCAATGCCCTTTTCTAACCCCCCCACATACTAGCCATTGGGGGTCTGAGGGGCCAAGGTCAGCGTCCAGTGTGACCCCTCCGGACTCCAGCCATGTTTGGACACGTCCGAGCACAAAGCAGCGCCAGCCATAATCCAGCAGATTAGCATACGGCCAGGAAAGAAGAGGGCAGAGGGCTCCGGACCAGCGCACCCACTGGGGTGAATACCGGGGCACCATAGTAAGTGTTGGCATGGAGATGGACACACGATCAGAGTTATAGATGCTGTCTCACTGTCACTCTTGTTAACGATGGATTTGGAGGCTTATGTTATGACAGGGATGATCCACAACGTGAATTCGGTCTGATCTTTCGTTTGTGGTGCAGGTTAAGCTGGATTTGGTGGGCCTTTTTCAGTTGTGCAGTTTTCATCCTCAGATGTATACAATTCGCTTTTATCTACTGCAGACTAGAATAGATGGTATATGAAAGCTTAAGAAATTGGTTGCCACCCACAGATCCTGGTTCCTGCATGTAATCCTGCACTACATGGTATATATTTAGAATTGATCATAGGCACACAATTAAAAATGAATCAGGTTAAATCAAGGCCTTTATGTTCCACACCTCAGTTCCTCCTTCTTAGTTTACATACGGTGGGGGGAAATAAGCATTCCAGCATTCTTGTTTTTGTTATTTTATGTAGGTCCTTTCATTATGTCCACTTCAAATTCATACATAATGTATTTTACCATTGTACTTATGAGTATGAACAATAAAAAATATGCATTCATAAGTCTAAAGAAAGGTTGTTGTATGTTTTTTTCTCAGGATGTTTTAAAAATCATAGTGAAGGTAAAGGAGCTTTCGGAAGTTCTCAGGGATAACAATGTTAAACACTTTAAATGAAAAATGCTACAGAGCCATAAGCAAAGATCTTGAGCATCCCTGACAGTATGACTGGATTGTACTTTCTACTATGTGGAAAGTTCATGGAACTGTCTACGCATATGTGCACCACACTCAACTATTCCAATGATAATGATTTATAATAAGGAAAGTAAGAAAGAAGCAGGTAAGAGAACAATAACCCATCAACTCCTTCCATACGACCCACACAAAACTCATCTGAAGCACACAGACGCATTACATCAGAAGTCTCCTGGCACAATGTACACTGGTGGGAGAAACAATAATTGAACCCCTTGGCAATCATCCAGAGACAGAGGTTGCCGGTACAGTCACAAGAACACCCACAGTGAAGTACGGAGGTGGGAGCATCCCAATATGGAGCTTCCCGAATGGGTGCTGGCGCATAACCCGTCACTGGATGGCGCATGAATAGAGCATAGTAATTTCATGTTTCAACTGAAGATGTCAACAAGACAATGACCCCAAACATATAGCTAAGCCAAGTAAGCTAAGAGTGGTTTCTAATAAAGGTGCTTACGTGGCCTAGCCAATCTCCTGACATTAATCACTTAAAAATTCATGGAGGAATACTTCAGAGGGACCCTTGGAACCATGGGAAATTCAGGAGGAATGATCCAGAATTCAAACACAAGGCCTCAAAAATCAAATTACACCTGACAGTAGACTTCGCAAAGCTATTATTACTGACTATAAGCACTAATAATATTACTTTTTGGTGCTTGAAAACTACATAATACTTATTTGGGAATAATAAAAATAAATCTGAAAAAAGAGGGTTTATATGGTTATGAATACATACACTATGTTTATATTTTTAAATATGTGTGTAAATTTGAAGTTGATATATTGACTAAGAATATATAAAATAACAAAAACTGATCTGCAACAAGCGTCTCAATGCATATTTCCTATCAGTGTAATATACAAGGTCCAAAGTAATGAATTACAGCTATTGTTGCCATAGTGTTTTTTCCTTTAGTTGAACCTTTAGAGCATAATTAAATGATAATCTACTAATTAGCTTATATTATTTGCTTATTTGTTTGTTTATACCCAATAAAGTACACATTTTTACAGAATCTCTGCATTTAATTTTTTTTACCACATTTTTGTTAAACTATGCAAACACATGATATATTTCTCTGTAATGCTTTGGGCTATAGATTCCATGACTATTTCAATCTGAAGAAGCAGTTAGCTGACCGGGTAACTAATCTTTAAACTCTTTAGTAAAAATGACGCTATGGTTTATATGCTCTATTGGGGGAGCATTTCAATTTGCTAATTTAGTCAAAGTAAGCTGTTACTCAAGGTATGTTAATTGTAGCCAGTAAACTCTGAACTCTGAATCTGTAAGGCAAACTTGAACTTTAATGAGCTCCAAACAAAAACGAATCACATATAATAATATGACCATGTATTTATGGATTTTCGAACTTTTTTGACTCATGGCATATAAGCTTGCAGTCTAAGGAGCTCATTCGGAAATTGGGCTATTCTAAAGAAATTTATTTTTCAGCTGAAGATCATTATGGAATATCTGAAACGACTTCAGCATTATTCAAATCCCAGCTTAAAGTGAGCGCCAGGCTAGGTTTGCCCAGGTGGCACTTTGTTGAGCCATGGCCATCGATCCGTGGCTTCCTTCAGCGAGCCAGTGGTCCGCACTCATTTTCTTTTAGGCATGGAGGGTGAGGGGGAGTCATGCAGGGTCTCGCTCTGACGCTCCTGTGTGTTCTCATTCAGCACAGAGGCCGTGTGTCAGGGGTGAAAGGTCACGCTTGTGGGTGCGGAGGGGTTAGGGTGGCCTGAGGCAGGTAGACTCCTAATTGGCCCATGGAGAATTTTTGTGCCTGGGGGTGGTGAAGGGGGCTGGTTTCCAGTGGATTTTAGGTAGACTTGCAGCACATGAGGATCCAAATTCAGGAGGCCTGAGAACTGTTATCAGGTTAAAACTGCATTGTTAATGTCTGCGTACAGGAGTGCCTGAATATGTATCCAATAATGTATAAAGAGCAGTGCTCTCTAGTTCAGAAACCAAGAAGCAGACAATGCACTGGGAACATACTGATTAGTCTGGACTGACTGTATATAAACAGCTTCAAACTATGTGGGTAAGCTCAGCTGATCAATAGTAGTGTTAAGGTTGGAGCTGCAGCTAAAGATTACTTTTAGAGTCACTTCAGATAGGGCGTGTGTTGGCAAGCTTGTGGTTAGTGAAGAGATCATGAGCTCAAAAGTGTCCAAAGATATTTTGGATGCAAATCTGCAGGAGTTTCCGAAAAACGGCCCAAACCGAAATGATCTGAAACACGTCAGCTGCTATTTGAAAGAATAACTTGCCAAAAAGAAAATGACAGTCATGAAATGATCTGTTTAAAATTAATGCCACTTGGTTTGACATTTGGTTTCCTAACACAATAAGCTTGATTCATGTATAATTATGGGACATATGTCCACCCACAGGAAGGAAAACTAAATAAAATAGATCTCCTTCACATCTCTGGAGTGTATCCACAATAACAATGAGATCAGATGGGAGGACAAAGGAGGCTTCTGCTTACATCTCTTGCTGCTGAGATGTTTCTCCTGAGCAAAAAGAGCCCAGTAATCTCACATGTGTCTCCTGTTGAGTTGTGGTCTCAATAAAGTTGCAACGTGCATAGATTTGCCAAGATAATGATGCTCATGGTTATCTACCACTGAACTTTTACTTCTCCTTTATCTTCCCTGTATCACAAGGATGCTGTTTCTTCTTAGAAACTGTGGGAGAATTAGTTCTCTGGAGCCATCAAAGAGCAACATTAAACATTAAATTTCACAATACTTGGAGCAATAGAAATTAGTGTTGTTGCTAGATCTGAGTCTGAGTCAGGGGCACATTGAGTCAGACTTTTTAAAATAATTTATTAAAAATTAAGTACACCATTCCATATAAAGACCCATGTGCCTGGTTGGTTCTCACTGTGGATTTAGGACAGGCTATGAAATTTGAGCACAGTGATAAAAAGGATGGCTCTGAAGTATGACTCGACTCAGAAAGAACTAAATGGCAAGTAGCATCCCCGCTTCTCATTCACTGGACCAGAAAATAATGTCACTTGAATCTGTGAAAGGTTTTGCTTTTGTGGTAGCTGTAAGAATCCATGATGTGGAAAAGGAACCATTTGGTTTGGTTCATTCTGGGTTTGGTGATTTTCAGTAGATTCAGCTTCCAGGTACTTCAGACACAGGCATTACACACAGCAGGTCACAATTTACACCTTATCCTGAGACCAGACAGAGCCCAAATGAGATTACTGAGACAGGTCTTAAGAATGGTTGGAGTGCATTTTGGAGATGTGTGCGATGATTTGCATTAAATAAACATAGAGATTTTTCTAATAATCTAACAAAAAACAGAGCACTATCTAACCCTAGTCTTTAGATGGACACAGCCTCATTGATGCCACACTTTTTCAGCACATTTCTAAAGATCAAACAATGTTAATTTAAGAGTTAATATTAGGGCTGTGGTTAGGACTGGGTCTAGTAGATGTATAACTCAATGTTAAGTAATAGACTAGGTGAGCATCTATGACGGGCTTACAGTAGATTATGCAAATAAAGTGTTACCTATTTTGGAATGAAAATGAACAATACAGTCTCCAGTTCTCTAACCCAACATAATAAAACCCAGTGCTCTAATGAAATTGGCCCCGTGAGAAAGTTGCAGGAGGAAATATTGCTATGATGAATATGGTGAGAGTAGAACCAACTGTGGGAGCACCTAACATTGTTCAGCCTAACAATGAGCTCTCACATCCCTTCTAACCCCCTCCCCAGACACACGCACACACACACACATTCCCTCCCACACTTCTCTCTCATGCATCCCTGTAAAGCCTCCTTATCCATCCTTGCCAATTTGTTGACATAACTTCGCCATTACCTCAGCAGAGAGCCATCACAGAGTTCAGGATAATTTCATTAACAAGAGAAGAGCTGCAGCTGCAGGAGGATGGGAAGACAGAGAGCGAGTGAGAGAAGAGAAGGGGGGGACTTTCTTCTTTTTCCTCAGTGAATGACAGGAATGTGTGGAGTATACGAAGAGAGTCCGTGATGTGACGTTGTGAAAGGCCAGGACATATGCAGCTGGTGTATGAGGCTAGCACTGAGAGGGGAGTAGTAAGGTAAATTAACCGTTTTCACATATGCTGCTGCCTTGCTCTTGTAAACACGCTGAACAGCTGATCTCGCAATAAGAGAAGCCTCTCTCAGGTCGTTAACCACCCAGGTCTGCTTCTGCGAGGGGCTAGAGAAGACAGTGGGTCAGGGACAGGCTGCACTCACCAACGTGATCCTCCTACAAGAGCCTAAGAACAGAGTGGGTCTTTACCAGTCAGTCTGGAGCTGCATAAGTGGTGCTGTGTTGGTCATGTGTGGTCCTCTCAGGGGTGATTGTATGGGTTTTTCCATTTGTGTCCCACTGATATACAGATACATCAAGCGTGAGACCACTAGTGCAAATTCCTGTATTTTGCATTTTATTCTAATTGAATAGGATGAATTGCTTATGATCAACTTTAATTAAAAGTAGAATATATGAAATGCTAGCATGAACTTCAGAATTTCTTATTACGATATATCCTTACTATGCTAATGTCTGTGCACTTTTGGTGCCTCTTATGAGTACATTAAACCCTCCTGAGAGTTATCCGAACCTGAGATTCAGTTAAAGAAATAAGACTAATACAAGCCTGAACTTTTTAACATAACATGCCTTATTTCAGAAATCTTTAGCCCATCTGTCAGCAGGTGGGCCTACATGTAAAAGTAACAGAGCAGGGGTGATCAACCTGCCATGGGTGATTGCTTTAACCCTGGCAGTGATTCCACCACTGTCATGTGTGTTCACCCAGTGATTCAGCCACTGTCAGTGTTTCAGTATTTCAGTATTTCAGAGAAGTTAGACACGTTGTCCTAAAGAACTGACGATCCAGCAACAGAGTAGCAGGATGGAATAAAGTCATTTTGTAATTTAATTCCTTTTAGCTTCTCTGTAACTACAGTCTGTAACTGCTAGTTAGCATTTAGTATATCCTTAATACTAGCATAGTATAACCTTCACTGACACTGTAATATTTACTAATGCATTATTTGTTAGTAAATGTAAGCATTATTAAAGGCTAATTAAAGTTTGCTATATTGTTCCCTTGTTTTATATACAACCAGCTACTGTTACAATTACTAACATCTTATTTAGTAACAACTAGATACCTCTTACTTCATCCATGTAACACATTAAAGCCATTTCCAATAAAAAATATATATAAAATGGGTTTTGAATGGTTAAATGCATTTTGCAGGCTTTCTTACATCCAATATTTTTAAAAAAAGACCAAAAAACAACATGTAATATAAATGCATCTCTAAATACTGTACTGTTTTGTTTGTTTTGTTGCACAAAAAATTATCTGCTGATTATTTTTCTTACTTTTAAAGCTCTGTCTATGCATTAAGTAATTTTATTAAAAGTGCAACAGGCAACTAGCCCTAAACTGTTTTCAGTTTAATTTCTGGTTCCACTGACATACAGCAATTTCCTTCCTTCTCCTGTAAATGTATCAGTTTGGTGAGCCACGGTTTTGTTCTGACAACAGAGTGCATTTCAGAGAAACTTAGACTGCTTATGCTTTTAAAGTAATACTACAGCATATTTAATCTAATCGCTATCCACCAAAAGTATAGCACATGGCTGATTACCATCATTTCAACAGAAAACATGATAACTCATAGCCTCACTTATGATCGAAGCCTTTGGGCAGTTGCTTCAGATTAAGACATTAAGCTGCAGTACATAGTGCACCTTTTGAACATAATTAAAGTCTTTGAGGATGCAAAGAAAAAGAAAAACTAATCAAAATGGGTTAAAAGAAAGCTAATTGTGTTGCTAGCCTGTCTAGGTCACGTAATTATAGATTGTATTAGATTACCGTTATTTTGGTAATTTGTACCTATTGACAATTGGCATGCGTAGGGCCGTGTTGTGGAAGTGGATTGGCCTGTTTGCTCAGGGTGAGCCCAGGCACCCGGGGAGCACATTATCCACCTATTAAAGCCCTGTAATTATTTACCTTCCTACTCTAAAAAAGTGCAACGTCGCCCAGATAAAGAAGATCCTCTCGCCTCGCAAGTGCTGTTTGATTTGAGGCTGGAGAGGGCTCTGAGCAGAATGACTACAGTTGCTCTGTATTGTCAGAGCAAACATTCCTGAGCGCAGGATCACAGCGATGGGTACACACACTCACAACAGCACCCCCCACCACTGCCACACACTGACTCAGTACACACTGACCCACACACACATTTACAGAGGTCCATTCTCGGCCCCTGGTTGCAGAGGGCAGGGCCTGGTCTGGCAGAGGCCAAAGAGTCAGAGTGGACAATGAGGACAATGCCCATCAGGCAGCGACTGTCAAAGGCTGCAGGGTGTGTACCATCCAGGTCCGAGGCACTAAGCCAATATTTGAGCAGACTCATGGGCGTGCTGACTGTGAGAGGGGCAACGTGGGGGGGCAGGAAGGGGCAGGGATGCGCCCTTCCAGGCCAAACAAGCAGGCTCTTCCCTCTCTTTGACAGGCAGGTGAACAAACACAGATCCACGGGCATACAAGATGACGTTTATCTAGCGCGTACACTGGATACCAATGATGGAAATGCAAGTGTAGAGTTGTCGGCTCCGTGCCTGCATGTCTGAAAGCGTGATTTTCTGTGTCTCGTGAGGACTTGGCGTAATCTCATGTTGGCTCGCCTGAATCAAACAAGTACACACTGTGCCTCGACTTAGAGAAAGCATGATCTGCAGTTGGCTAAAAGGAAGAAATGACATTAGAAGAACGATGTCAGTTAAACAGTTTCTTGGTTCCCCCCTAAATTAATTTAGTAGTATTCTTACTACATTAAGAGTCTTCTTTCTTGCACGACTACATAGTTAGTGTAACTAAACAGATAACAATAGTAACTAAATCTCCAAATTCATTATTTATTTATATATTATTTATTAAATAATCATTGGATAATATTAAGCCTGTAATGGTTTCAAGTGTTCACTATTTCTCCATGTCGTTTTCCTTTGACATGTGAGTCATTCAGAGTAGTTTATTGTAAAATGGTTTATTGTAGAGAATGGATTTCTTTTACAAGAGTAGCGAAAGAAACTTGAAGGCACAATATCAACAACACAGATACATTTACTCTCCAAAACCAGCCGGGTTTGTCAACTGAGGTTTTGTATGTAAAGCTGATGTGTAAAATAGTGACTCTCCACCATGAACTAATTCTCAAAACTTGAGTTTTTAGTGCACTGCAATAATATATGTTGTGAATATATTTTTTCCAAACCCATTGACATGTTTTTAGCCCATTCATCTCACATCAATTTTATTGCAGCATATTGGGCGTGTTAAGTACACAAATTACTAACATTGTCACCTTACTTTGCATTAATATAATAAAACATTGATAATTGGCATCCATGTATCGAATACAGCTTTGCTATGCAAAATATCATCATACTATGCTGTATCAAAATCCCCCCACCCAAATTTATCATACAACTGTATGGGAATTTTGGGCCATATTTTTGTCATGTACATATTTTCCTTGCAGATAATGTTTAATAGACATTTAAAAGCTGGAGGAACTGTGGCTGTATAATCATGTATTAACAGGTTGGTGAGGGTTTTAAAAGCATGAAAATAGCTGATATTTTAGCACAGTAGCTTTGATCTACTGCCCGTCCCAGAGAACAAATGAATGTGCCATCAACTATCTGTTTAAAATACTGGCCAGAGCAAAAAGCTGAGAAGAATATTTTTTCAGCAGATGTTAATTAATTACTGGGAAAGAAGATATGCAAGGTCCTAGACATATGCATGCTCTTTCATAAATGCTGCAACTTTCTGTGACCTCATAAAAGGAATACTGATTACTGCTGCTGGCCTTTTTCCTTATTTCCTCCATTTGGCATGCAGCACAAACAGCGGATAGACGTATCTAAAGTCTCAGCATCATGCAAAAGCCTTGTGCTTGTTTGCGAAGGGTTTTAGTGTCTGCTAAGATACCATTCTTGCCAGTCAAGTAATGTCACCAGACTACGTTTGGTGCAGCCACACTATACCACTTACAGAGTGAATGCGGCCCTCAGATACCCCCATGCTGGAACAAGTGGCAGGGCCCTAAAGAAGCCACTCCACTGGGAGGGATCAGCGAGCCTGTGGATACACTTTCATCCTGGCAACGAATCCTTCTGTCCTCCTTTCGCCGTCCCACACAGCAGTGTTTACCTAAAGGATAAGGGAGCTGAGGCAGGACCTCACCTGCTGGCCCTGGGGTTGCTATGAATACCCCAATAATCCCCCTAAGTCCATGCAAACTCACCCAGCCTAGCGTTCCTATGCCCCGAAAGAAGAAGCACTCTGTTGCGGATCTGCTTTCCATGGTAACGGCCCTTATCATCACATGAAAGTGAGTGCCTGTCATGAGGCAAAGCCTCGTCCTCCGCCTCGGCTCTCTCCTGCTGTTTCAAAGGCTTTCACAGGCTGCTGTGTTTACCTCCCCTGCTAGAGGATGGCTGGTGTGTTAAATTAAGCCTCTAACAGTAAGCGTTAGTGTCCCTTTATGAACGAACATAAAATGACAGACTTG
Source organism: Prochilodus magdalenae (assembly GCA_024036415.1). Lineage (NCBI taxonomy): Eukaryota > Metazoa > Chordata > Actinopteri > Characiformes > Prochilodontidae > Prochilodus > Prochilodus magdalenae. The sequence goes on from JAMWET010006596.1 coordinate 157,517, forward strand.
TTTTGTCTCGGGCGTGGAAACGGCCGTGGAGGAGATTAGCGAGACGAAATATAGATTTGCCATCGGGAATCCATTAAACGGCCTCGTTCCCCCAACAAAGGGGCTAATTCATTTATGGCATTCCGGGCCATGAGACGGTGAGGTCATCTTATTGATTTTTCCCACTTTTCCCATTCGGATGAAGGGTGAGGAAGAAAAGAAGTCCCAGCCTAGACTGGGACACATGAGCCAGCACATGAGAAACTGCGTCCACAAAACTATTCAAGTTCTCCCTTATGTATTCAGGGTGAACGCTGCGAGCGGGGGGCTAATATCAATGCTAAATGGTTATAGTAATTTATGGCTCGCGCCGAGACGCAGGCTGCGGTGGGGGTGGTTTGGTAGATAACTGACCTTTGTGACTTGGCTAAAATCCCCATGGGCCTAATTCAGCAGGGGAATGGACCCCACAGCAGCAATGGGAAGATGCCTCAAACATAATGCACACAATAGGCAATTGTGCTACGGTTTCTCTCCTTCCTTTAAGCATCAGCCCAGGGGACAGTAAAAGGAGAAGGCAGCCTGTTGCTTTCTCAGGAAGGACAAGAGCGCATTGACGAAAAAAGGTGTTGACTCAGCAATCAAGACAGGCACTTGGGTCTCATTCGTCTTTACAGACAGCGCCTGCAGTTTAGGAATCTTCATCTACTGAAACGTACTGTAATGCTATTGCAGTTCTAAGTGTGGCCCACATCAGCCCTCTTGAAAATGCAATGCCAGTGTCAACAATCTGAGGGATTTCTAAGTACCATCAGCATGCAGAATTAGTATCTAGTGAATCTTAGCTAGTCATCCAAGAGGGTTCTACAAACATCTTATTTTTGGTTCCAAAGACATGAAAGGATGGTGTCAGCCCTGTCCCTTGTATTAAAAACAGAGGATCATATACTCTGGATTGGTGCAGCAACATGCACTGCTTATAAGATAGCCACTTAAGGATCGGTAAGAGCAAAACTCCTCTAAGAAGTGCTTTAAGGGGCCCATTCAATATAGGAAATCCTGGAGATGTCCCAAACCTCTCATTAGAGTAACAAGTGCAGACTCGTTACTTACAGAAATGCTAGTTGATTGCTTTAGTTTAAGAGTATGTGTGTGTGTATATATATATATATATAAAAATTTTCAAGCATATAAGAAGCAGAACGGTATGTGGATACAGCCTAACTCTGTTCTCGGTGTTTGATCACATCTTTGTGGGTGGCATATGAAAAGCTGAACCCTGCCCTGTCCCTGGCGCTTCATCAACTGCGTGTGCACGGGACGGAGACACTGCAAAGCCCAAGGGGGAAGGCCCGAGGCAGAAGACAAGCCTGTGAACAAATGGTAACATGGCCCAATCTGCCCAAGCACTGAACTACTGAATTTATTTCCTTTTCTTAAGGCTTTATTCACAGAGTGACTCTCAGTGCCCACCCTCTACGCTCCCCCCCCATAAAAAAAGGACCGGGTGGTGGGGTGGGAGGACGGTAAAAGAAAGAGTCAGAGAAAGAACAAGTCAGTCCTTTTTTGGCGAGGGGAGAAATAAAGCTTTGTGCACGACGGCAGCGGTGGCACATTTGACAGGTCTTTACCAGTCTCCCTCTCCTTTGTGTCCATCACATAATGGAGAAAAAACACAAACTGAGCCACTGTGCCGTTGTGGCCTGGGCTATTAGTCAACGTGACGGCCTTTGGAGATGCTAATGGTCGTATAGTGTGTCCTTCTCTCTGCCCCCCTCCTTCTCAGAAGCTGGCTATCTGATAGCACAAAGCCATTCTGCTGGAGGTTGACTTCTTCTTCGCCCCTATTGAGATGCTGCATGGAGTCATTAGGTTAAAGCCTCTTTCTCCAAACAACCCCCCAAAACCGCCCCTCTTGCTGTCTCTCTTTTTTTAACAAACAAGGGAATATAATCGTTCTCCGAAGGCGCACAAGAAGGCAGTCAGTCAAGGCTGGAGCGTATGCATGTATATGGCCCTCAGGTGCTGGAAGGATATAGAGCCCCACATTCTCTGTCTAAAAAACAGAAATCCCCCACCTCCTCAATTCCCTTTGCCCCCCTCCGGCAAGGTTGCGATGCCAGGAACAATCAGACCCTTGTGAAATGGGAGAGGATGCCCAGAAGTTAAAGACACCCCCCGACACACACGCACACAAACTGCCCCACGTTATTCAGAGGGCCAGGCTGGAGCTTTGGGCTCCAGGGCCTCCACAAGCTTCCACACGTTGCCCACAGGTTCTGCGAGCATGCAGGCCAAAGAGAGCGGGGAGCCGGTAACCAGGAACAGACTCCGCCCGCAGAACACAGGTCATATTCTCACTGCTTCATTAGCTGCAGGATATGTGCATAACCAACTCGAACCACTGAATAGTAGGCACACACAGGCCCATGTACTCACTCAATATCTGGGCAACCTTTTCATCACAAATCCAAAACTACAAAAAGAGAAACGGGGTGAAAACCAGGATAAGCCCAACAGAAAGCAAAGCTTTCAACAACAATCTCAGCAAAATGAGATCTAGGAATTCTTTATTTCATAACATGAATAATCGGGAACCAATAGTCCATGTATCTGACCGTTTTTGTGCATTTTAGATAAACTGAAGGACAAAACCGTTGAGCTATACAGAAGCTATATTTGGAAACGCCTCCTCAGCACTCCCATCTTAAGGCTCTACTGTCAGGAGATAAGGAGTTCGATCTTCAGTGATCAGGCCGTTCTTTAAGAGGCAAAGGCATGCATTGCATCCTCAATTGAGTTTTGGGGAAAATGCCAATTGATCTTTTCCCGATACCAAGCTGCGACCAGTGCCACAGCAGGCAGACAATGCTTTAAGTGCAAAGTATGTCTGTTTTTTGTTTTTTTTTAGCTTGAAGATTAATTAATTGACTAGCGCTGCCCAATCACTGAAATGTTGTATTGTGCTGGAGTTAGCCTCCACTGCCGTTAGCATACTGTGTGTTTGCCACTGTCTAGGAAATCAATCAAATGTAGAAAGTGAGTAGGCTTACTGGAATGCATTTACAGATTTTTAAAATAGACTGAATTGAAATATACTAGACAAACTGCAATATCAGACTGTTATTCATGCAAAACATCACTTTTCCAAGGCACTGGTGGTGTGTTTCCATGGTGTCCAAATAATCAATGAAGTCATTGCATACTGCAGTAAATTCAGTCGTTTAGTTTTCCTCATGCAATTATGAATAGCAGCTACATTTTCTACTTTGTGAACAACCACATACTTCCATACTGTGTTCACCCGTTCATTTCTGACGCACCGTCTGTGACTTGGTACTGGAACCGGGCCTGCAGATGATGCCACCGTCAGCCTTGGCTGGAAGTCCCAGATAGCATAACTGGCTATGCTAGCCCTGCATTACACAGTGTGATATAAGCGAGAGAAGATCTTTCAGCTAACCTACCAAAGCTTAGTAGAATCTCCATGTGATGGGAAGAGATCTAGTGAGTGAGTAAGTGAGTAGTAATTGGTTTTGAGAATTTTTAATTCAAATCTAAAATTATTACATAGATGAATTTTGTATAATGTGTGTTTTTGATGTTGTTTGAATTCTCAGTGACAAATCTTTGTCCTTCCATGTTCGTTGCCCAGTCAGTTCACTTTCTCTTAATCACAATGTAGTGAAAACTTAATTAGTGCAATTAAAACATTCTGAAACAGCGAAATATAGTTTGAGTTTTATAGTTGTATTTTCTATTTGTAAATGTGCACATTAAGTATGAGGTGTATAAGAATATAAGAATGCGACTTTGTATTTCAGTCAAATTTAGACAGGGTCTGTTCACACGCAGAAAAGTTTAACTTTTCATAGGAGGAGTTATTCTAATGTCACATATGACAAGTACATTTCTGTGTAATCACAAAAACTGGAACCAGTTTCAGGTTAAATAATTTTAAATGTTGCATTTTGACATACAGAAACAAGCTGTGCCTCATTTCACCTATTCATTTCTAATCAGTAAAACAAAGCTTTATTTAAACAGAGCAGAACTCAGTCATCCTGAATGTGTCTGTAGCAAAACACCTAAACCTGTACCTGTACCTGCACACTGAAGGTCACATGTTTAATGCCCTGCACCTGTGCTCTGAACTCTAGACAGAGGTAGACAATGTTCAGGAATGTTTTCCCATTGTTCATGTTTTTACCAGCTAAACCTGAAGCATTAGATTATTAATATTCATTTTATTTTACCTTTTTTTAAACACCAGTTTAATAAATAAACCGCATTTGATGGCATACAACATGCAAACATTACAATCTACATCACAGGAGAAAATGTTTCAACCTATTTAGATGGATATATTACTCTTACAAGCATCACACTCAGATCCCCCCTCCCCCAAAGTGATGACAGATCCATGATTTCAGCGACGTTTACATGTACACAATGTATATTTACCCATTTATACATATGAGCTAATCTGGAACAATGCCTTTCTTTCTCCATGTCGTTAGGACATCATAGCGGATTTGACAAAATCCAAGTAAACAGCACAAATTAAAAGATGTGCAGTATTGGGAGGGCAGAGTACAAATGGGAGATGGTGGCTAGGACAGGAAGTGACAGAACAGACCAAACAGTGTGAAACAATTAGCTATAGCAAGTTCCTTATATTGAGAGATGGAGAGATGGAGAGATGATACAGAGCAAAGTAGAGAGGAGAGGAAAGGAGAAGAAGGGATGCAAGTAAAAAGAATAATGCTTGACTATTAATCCAGATTAGGCAGAGGTATTCTCTCCTGTTAGGAAGCAACTGAGAACGTTCCACAAGCTTTTGTGAAAATCAGAATCAACTAGAAGGCAAGCAGCAAATCTCTTAAGTGCTTTTCTGTAGCATGTTGGGTTAAATACTGAGATCTTCTTATCAAAAACTACCTACACTAACACTATTCGTGTCAGCAGCCCCATTATATTAGAGCAACAACTTGTGATATGCTGTAGATAAGATCACCAAGGTGTCTCGTTTTGGCTGCAATGCCGCAGGTATGAAAGGTCGCAAAAACGAACGAGAGGCTCTTTAGCCATGGAGAAGCAGCTGGTCAAAATGAACAAAAGCCGTAGCAGTGAAAGATAAAAGACATTTGGGATGCTCCGGCAGCCAAATCAACAACAGATGAGCTTAACCATGTGCCTTCTCCATAAACATCACTGCAATTAATAAGGAAGGCTGGAAGGAAAAAATACGAACGCTGTACAAAATCTTCATTTATTGGAAACGAGGGAGGAGAAGACACACTAAGCCTGTAAGTGCATGTGCCTCTCTCTTTCTCCCTCTCTACTTCTCTCTTTCTCTGCCCTCTTACACCCCCCCACACCTCTCTCCGGTTGTGCATGAAGAACAGTTCTGGCGAACACATTGCCTTTTAAGTGCTACAGGAGAAAAGAATAAAGCATGGGACTGTGACGGGCACCACTTTCCACTCGTGCAAGCGCTCCTTTCCAACAGTGATCAAATGTTCGACAAACTTAAAGGGGCTCCTACGCACTTGACTTGTTTTCACAAGTCTGTTTTAAAGTGGGAGGCAGAGTTCTGCTGGGGCTTAAGTGAGTGTGTGTGTAAATGTGTCTGCATGAAGAATGAGGGACAGCTAAAGCAATGGAGGTTAAAAACAGGAAGGGAGGCCAATCATGTAGACAGCAAAAGGAGCAAAATTGCGTCTTCTGTGATCAGTGCATTTCTTGGTTGAGGACACGATGGCATCCAGCGTTTCTGAAACATAAAGGAACTGGTTTAAAGCATGTCATTCTATATGGTTCAAATATCATAATCAAGATTACAAAAACATTTAAAGGGCCCATATCTTGCCCCGCCATGTACATAATATTTTATTCCTATTTATGACATTAGTGTACAACTGACACATCTAAAGGAGCATTGTTGTACTTGGGTACTCCGTAGCCTCTTACAGACAGCAATCCGAGCTAAAACGTTCCCTAGTATTTCAAAGAAGTGAGGGTGGGGCTTAACACATTGGTTTTTTTATGACATCATAGAAATTATTGATTCAAATCAGGCTGTGTTTGTTTTCCATATATGGACTGAAGGCAGGTATACATACTACATTACATTCTATTAAAAAATAAAGTTCAAATAAAATTCAGTTTATCGAGATGTGGGCCCTTGCAAATAAAGACATTATTAATGATAGAAGTCTACGCATATTAAATTTTATGCAAACTCCAGCCGGTGAAGTACAAAGAGAAATGAGTCAGTGAATACCTGTGGCACTACTTCTCCTTATGAAGAGCTTCTATGAAGGCTTCAAGTTTCTCCTGGATTTCTCGTACTTTTTCTGCAGAAGGGTAAAAAAAAAAAATGTACATGTAAATTTAAAAATGAAAACTTTCTAAAACTGTCAAGAAATTTTAATAACCAACACAATGCTCACTTTTATAAACACATACATTCCATGGGAGTTAAAAAAAAAAAAAAAAAGGGACCAGCTAGTCACCAGTAGCACACTGCTGGCAGCTCTACACACCAGACTCCAGGGAGACTTTAATTTGGCACAGCTTGTGACACCCTTGCAATTCAAGGATACAGTACAGGACAGTTTTAACACCAGCTGCAGTCCTCGTGCTCTGGATTTTTAGCTAGCTCATATGCACCCAACTAATAATAATCAAACTAATAGTTAACTGAATACTTTTCCTGCACTGCTGCAACCTGATCACGGTTATCAAACTGAGCAGAATTCAACATTTTAATGCACCTGGCTATGACAAGATTTAAGAGCAATTAAAGAAGAAAGGAAGAAATACACATTTGCTTTTTCCCTTCTTATTCTTACAGAATATTCATACATTGAAAAATAATGGCAAAAATAGCAAATGATCAATAGCAAAATAGCAAGTTGATATCAATTGATGTCACAGCAGAATGGTAAACAAGGCAGCCATTAGAGTCCATAGAGTCATGTTTCATGTTACCCAACCTAACAAAACATTTATTCAGAAAAACCGTCATATCACAAGCCACTGTGGTTTGGTTGCAAACCTCTCAGTTACTCAAACAGCATATGGTAGCCAGTGACTATTTAGAAGTCCGTGCTAGTAAATCTGATGGAGAGGTGGTGTTCCATTGCACTACTTCAGCTCTAGTCACCACTTCAAAGCCTGTGCCCTAAAGGGCTAAGACTGGCATTCAGTCAGGTAAACGAGACATGGAGAATAAGATTCCTCAGCATGAAGCATAATGTCCTGTAATATGTAAATAATGTATAATGTCCAAAACGCCACAAGCAAGTGCATTTGGAAATACTAAACAACTTGTAGTTTGAAGCGGTGTGGTGTTTCATTATCTAGACATGCAGTTAACAGTGTTCATTGGTGGGCCAAAATGCTTGTGATGTTTCAGTACAGTGATGTTGTTTTTGGGGCAAAATGAAAATTGGGAAAATGTATTTGCAAACTAATTAAATAAAACTGGTGTTATTTATTGTAGGCTTTCGCTTAATTTTTTCTATTGACAAATCTTACTAGCATGTTAAATATTTAACAAATTATTTTCCTGATTATAGAATCCATAAATCACAGGTGCTTAGACCTATGGATTAATTAACAAAGAGCAAACGAATAACAGCAGGAGGAAAATGAATAACCAACTGAGAGCCTCCACTATAGCAAGAAAACACAAGCTATGTGAACAAAAGTGAGGGGGTACAATCATGAAGAAGCTGGAACCATTGCTTGTTGTCAATTATGCACAACACATACATTGCCTGTAGAGAGAATACATTCATGCACATTCCCATGTAAAATTACTGTGCATTAGCTTCATTTAACATACTGGGAAAAAACTAAATGCGGGCCTGTGCAAAAGTTAGAAAGGAAACTGCCATAAACTGCAGAAAATGCCTAATTTAAGTCTGTTACCTACAGAGGACAAGCTCATTCACTGCAATTTACAAAAAGTAATTTGCCTAATTCTTTTTTACTTTTTGGAAACCAGGAAATTGGAAAACTGGAAATTACATGCCTTTTAAGGGAAATGTAAACCCTGTATTTATATAGTGTAAATAACATTATGAAATTCCTGGAAATTATATATACACACGTTCTGATTTTGTCCACTTGTATAACTAAATGCACAGTTAAAATAAATAAAATAAATATATAAAACATATAAAAACACACACACACAAAAAAACTGTCTGTAGGTTAACATTTTTGCAAATAAGCCCACTGTGATTATTATAGAATAGAATAGATAGAATAATGTGATTAATCACCATAAATATTTAAATGGACTGAAATCCCTGAACTGCAGACAGGTTGATCATTAGACAGGTTCTCTTAACTCCTAAAACCAAAGATTTGTCTGAGCCATCATAAAAGTGCAGGTGTAATCATGTGGACCTGCTCCACTGTGCCACTTAATTTAACCACAGCAGCTTCAATAGGTTTTTCACATGGACACTGCTACTAGCTTGTGCCTGTAACTGAACACTGTCATGCGAGGCTCGTGCGGCCGGTTTACGAGTGTAATGGCATAGGGGTTCCCCTTTTCTGCACAGAGGTGAGGGATAAAAGGAATAAGGCAGCTTTTGTAGACACTCTGACACCTCTGTGGTCTGAAACACAACACTCTGACCCCTCACACGCACACACATGCACGTGTGCAATCTCTCAAATAATTTCAACCCCTGAAACACGACCCTATGGCACCTTCCCCGCACACTTCCTTACACACACACACACACAGACACACACACACACACACTGCTGGCAGGTAGCAGTGATGGCCAGCTCTTTGATACTCTGCTAGAGCATAAGCATATAAAAGACTGAGATTGAGGAGATTAGGGAGGGTAACGAAGGCATTAGAGAGGAGGGGGAGCACATCGACAACCCTGCAGGTGTGTGGATGAAACTCAATCTGGACAAAGCTTCTCACGGCAGCAACGCCTAAACTTCTAAACCTGTGGAAACCTGGCTGTTGGACTGTTTAACTGTCATTACGTAGCAGCAAGTTGGCCCATTTCTAAACGTTTTGGGTCTAATTCATGAGTTGAGTTCAGGTAAAAATGCAATACAGTTTACAAACCATAAAGCAACAGGACTTCCATCAAACCTGTGCAAATTGGCTGGCGATCCCAGGAAATGACAACCCCAATCCAAATTGACAGGCCGGCCCAAAGGAGACGAAACAACCCTGATTCTCCCCAATATGCTTACAACACACAAACCAACAACACATTTGTAGACTTGCAGCCATTCCAATTTTAAGGAATAAAGCAGAGCGAAGGATGGCAGGCACATTTGTGTGCACACTGGCTTAACGTGTCTGAAAGGCCTGTGAGAAACAAGACATTTATTCCTTTCCACCATCTGTTTGTTCCACATGGAAGAATGTAGTATGACTGTGAAGAAAAGGCCAAAATAAGGCTTTTCTTTTCACTGCAACGGAAATGTGACTCGGTGGTGGGGGGGGGCAAACGCTCGCACTCCTTACCCTGCTCCTGCGCGTCCGAGAAGCTGGAACTTAGCTCCATTTAGGCCCATGTTTACCTAAGAGATGAGCTTCTGGACACATCCATTCATGAGTCCCTGCTCTTTATCTGGTCATGAATATTCCCATAATCCCTTGGCCCCTATCCCAGCAGCCCCCCCCCCCCTTTTTTTTTCTCCAGGAGGGAGAAGGGGGGATGGCTTTCACTCTTTCAGGGGTTCCTCCTCAATCCCTTCTTTCACAGGGGCTCTTGCTTGATCTCCACATGAAATGATATCTCTTTCACTCCCACTCTTACTGAGCCCTAAGCCTCCTGTGCCGGGCACGGCAGAAGGCCGGAGAAAGCCTTTAATTGACCTGTAATTAGACTGTGAAACAGTGTGGCCAAGGAGAACAGGAGGACACAGAAAGAAGCGAGGGTGCAGGCACGGGATACAGCCTCGGAGCTAGAAGGAGACGGAAAACAAGAAGCTCAAGGAAACTCAATCCTGCCCCCATAATAGGTAGCCTTCAATATTTGCCATCAAGGTGGGCAGTCAATAGGGATGAAAGAAAGCAAAGAAATTAAAATGTGGCAACAGCTTTTTCGCTCTCGTTTCACTCCGGTCCATTTTCCAGGAAGTCTGAGAACAGGTTCAGCTGGAGTCTAGTGGGTCTTGGGAACTCGATGTGTCATTTCAAAAGGTGGGCCTTTTTATGGAAGTCTGACAAGAGAACTTTTTGAAAGAGGAGCCTGGCGGTCTCTGTGAGATAGACCTCTTAATGCAACAAGCAGAAAAAGGCCACTGCTGCCATTTGATTTGTCTGAAAATCCATACAATAACATCGGCTATAAAAGCCAGTACAGCAGGACGGGGAACATGGAGGTGGCACATAAAACAGCATGTCAACAGCACGACACCCCAGCAGTGGCAGCGCTACAAATCAGCACTCTGACTTATCTGTAAAACAGATGGCTAAGAGGAACAGAGGAACTACAGGCCTGCTACACTGTAGAGAGGCAGGAGTTCAACAGAAGGGGAACCAGTTTCTATTAGTTCGTCCTTTGCTTCATCACGTGTGGTACTACGTCTCCAAAACCAGCTAAAATTGAATTACAGAGTCCATGTGTCCAAGCCATGTGTCAAAACAGCTCTAAAGGTTTCAGCAGCTAAATTAGACTGTTCAACTTTCAATGCTGCTTTCACTTTCCCAAACCGCTATTTAATGAGCATGTGAAGACATTGTTGTCTTCCTCTCTTACTCCATTTTTTCAAATTATGGACACCACATCAAAAGTCTAAAAAAATGTCTGTGTTGGATCCAGTGTTATTAATATTTTTGTCTTGTTTATTCACTTCCTGAACATAAAATCAGAAAGACAACATCTCAATGAGAGGAGAAGCCCAAATGTTTGCTTCTTACTAGCATATTAGTTTCAGAACTGTGTCTAAAAAAACATATGGCGCAGTTAATCTGAATAATGATATTAATTACCATGTAATAATGCTATGGTTAATACCAGCAATGATATAAGCAGGTTATGATTTCAGATGAATTATGTCTCACTCATAGCTGTATACAGCTCAATTCTGCTGTATGTGCTGACTGTAAACTTTCTATCATAACCACATTTGTTTTCATAATTACAAGGTGATACAGTATATTATGGCTTAAATCAAAAGCTTTGATCAAAAGTTGAATTTTGTGCAAAGGAAACCAAATGTTTGTAATATCTTGAAAATGAAAAATTAAAAGTTGGAAGGACAGTTGAAAGAATTGAGCAAACTGGCTCAGAATGGCACTAAAACGCAGAATTATATCTTAAAATACACTAAATATGCAGTTTTACATTCTCCAAACATGTTCACAAAGTTTAATTGGAACTGACTCGTGAAGAACCGAATGCCACGCAGAGGTAGTATGTCTTAAAGGCGTTACAGCTCATACTAACTTTATATATATATATATATATATATATAGTATAATATATATATATAATGTATAGAAGACTACAATTCAGTTGTTTATAGCAGTTTTCATTTTGTAAAGCTGATTGCTTATATCTGCAAACTTGCATACGGAAAGTGATTTTGTTTGATTGGTTTAGAGTTTGATAAAACTGCAAATGTTCGTGTTTCACAAATATTATTACCCCATATGCAGGAGTACAACACCATATTTCAATAAAACCATCCAAAAATGTCAATTTACAATCTAAAGCCTATAGAGACCCTAGGCTCATCAATATATCAATGATTAATTTACTGCATATTTCCATAAAATTAGTGTATTCTACTTTGGCCAAAACATAAGTGCATACCACATTAAAACTAAAAGCTAGAGAACCTACTAGCTACATCCTAATTACCAGTTTCTAAACAAAGCCAGGCAGCACAATAGTTGGGTCAGGCACACCACCCTGCCTATTTATTGATAGTGGAAAACACTGAATTATGTTATCAAATTTAAACAGTACAACAAAAATATAACAGTATCTCAAAAGGGGTGAAATAAAGAGGACAGTCATAATGATCCTTTTTTGGTTTATTAACTCAGCGCCAGCAGCTTAAGAACCATAAACCTGGGATGATACCTGAAAACAAACTCTACTGTACACTATACAAACCCCCTCAGCCCTTATGATGATGGCAGCCAATCGTGAAAACTTTGCAAGCCACCCTCTTGCCAACACAGGTGTACAGACCACCTCTCTGCTGAACTCCTCACCTAACCCCCACTGCCGGCCTTCAATAATCGTTTAATTATAGACTAGAGATGGGTGCCAGGGTAGGGGCAAGTGAGGGCCTGGAATAGACGAGAAGCAGCCTGAGGGACAATAGAGGGCTGTCTGCCCATGCGCTTCTGCGAGACGGAGAATGTCTGAGAAAAAGGGAGTGTGCATGCGTAAGGCATGATGCGTGTGCTAGAGGGAGTCTTCTAATAACCACTTGTCAGTCAAAGCCCAACCTCTGACCCTAAACGGCCATCCCACACACACACCCCCCCCCAAACATCAGCGTGCGCACACAGGTGGCCAAACACCCAAACACCTCCAACTTCAGGATTTCAAGCTCTTCCACAAAACAGCGACTGCCCCAGCTGGCACCCATCGATATGCCACAACATACACCGACAATTTCCTTGTGCTCCTATGACTTCAGAGTCCGAATGTCATGTCAGGCCTGATGAGGATTAGCCCAAACTCGATGGGGAACCCAATACCCTGCATGGTAAATGGATCATTTGACCAGCTAATCTAAGAGGCAAATTCAAAGTTCTTTAATTAGTTCATGATACAAAGTTTGGCAAAACATTAAACAAGACTATTTTCCTTTACCTCATAAATCTGAGACACGGTGGCAAAATAAACCTGGCCATCACATTTTAGAGCAAAATGTCAGTTTCATTTTTTAACTTCAAAAACTATTTAAAAAAAAAAAAAAAACTTAATCAAATTGCATTGTTGATCCATCACACTTTAGCATTAAACCGCGTTGAATGAATACAAAAGGTGGGTATTAGGAACCAGTGCTGAATTGGCTCTTTATGGGCCAGTATGAAAACACACTGCTATTGGTGATTATGTGTGCTAACTGTGTGCTACGTAGCAGCCATCTTCACATGGTTGGTGTTGGACTAGATCAGCAAGAGACAAAAGCATTCATATACCTCTGACTAACCGTTACCCTTGCTGAGCACCATTCCGTGCTTTCTAGCCATGGAGGTGGTAATACCAGGGACCTCAGAAATCACATACAGTAGTGTGAAAAAGTATTTGCCTCCTTCATGATTTCTTATTTTTTTGCATGTTTGTCTCTTAAATGTTTCAGATCATCAAACAAATTTAAATATTAGTCAAAGACAACACAAGTAAACACAAAATGCAGTTTTAAATGAAGGTTTATTAATGTGTATTATTAAGGGAGAATAAAATCCAAACCTACATGGCCCTGTGTGAAAAAGTGTTTGCTCCCTAAATTTAATAACTGGTTGGGATACCCTTAGCAGCAACAACTGCAATCAAGCGTTTGTGGTAACTTGCACTGAGTCTTTCACAGCGCTGTGGAGGAATTTTGGCCCACTCATCTTTGCAGAATTGTTGTAATTGAGCCACATTGGAGGGTTTTTGAACATGAACCGCCTTTTTGAAGTCATACCACAGCATAGGATTCAGTTCAGGACTTTGACTAGGCCACTCCAAAGTCTTCACTTAGTTTTTATTTCAGCCATTCAGAGATGGACTTGCTGGTGTGTTTTGGATCATTGTCCTGCTGCAGATTCCAAGTTCGTTATAGCTTGAGATCACAAACAGATGGCCAGACATGCTCCTTAAGGATCTTTTGGTAGACAGCGGAATTCATGATTCCATTTATCAAAGTAAGTCTTCCTTTTCTGTAGGTATGATGTGCGATGTTACTTTAATGCCAGATGTAATGGGACACACACCTTCTGAAAATTTTCCAACTTTTGTCTCGCCATAGAGTATTTTTCCAAAAGTCTTGGGGATCATCAAGATGTTTTCTGGCAAAATTGAGACGAGCCTTAAATGTTCTTTTTGCTCAGCAGTGGTTTTTGTCTTGGCACTCTGCCATGTGGGCCATTTTTGCCCAGTCTCTTTCTTATGGTGGAGTCATGAACGCTGACCTTAACTGAGGCAGATGAGGCCTGCAGTTCGTTGGATGTTGTTGTGGGGTGTTTTGTGACCTCTTGGATGAGTTGTCACTGCGCTCTTGGGGCAAGTCAGCCGGCCACTCCTGAGAAGGTTCACAGTTGTTCCACATTTTCACCATTTGTGGATAATGGCTCTCACTGTGGTTCACTGGAGTCCCAAAACTTTAGAAATGGCTTTAGAACCTTTTCCAGACTGATAGATCTCAATTACTCACAATTCTTCCCAATTCTTTCTCACTTGTTCCTGAATTTCTTTGGATCTTGGCATGATGTCTAGCTTTTCAGTATGTTTTGGTCTACTTTGCTTTGTCGGACAGGTCCTATTTTAGTGATTTCTTGATTGAGAACAGGTGTGGCAGTAATTAGGCCTGGGTGTGGCTAGAGAAATTGAACTTGGGTGTGATAAACCACAGTTATGTTTCAACTGGGGGGCAAACACTTTCACACAGGGCCATGTAGGTTTGGATATTTTTTTCTCCTGTAATAATAAAAAACTTAATTTAAAAACTGCATTTTGTGTTTACTTGTGTTGTTTTTGACTAATATTTAAATTAGTTTGATGATCTGAAACATTTAGAAGAAAACATGCAAAAAAAAAAAAAAAAAAGAAATCCTGAAGGGGCAAATACTTTTTCACATCACTGTATATAACATTCTATAATTCTGAAGCAGTGCAGTGTTTGACTGTTTTAGCCAATTACTTTACCAAAAAAGACCTACTGTAATGCAGTTATAGATAGTTCTCTATATAAAACTCTAGGTAGAATATTTTATAGCTTAAAATCAGCTTATCAAAAATATTACCGGCATTAAAACCATTAAGTCAGCTTCTTATCTATCAGCTTCTTAATTAACAACAACTACTGCACCATTTAAGGTGGAACAGAAAAATCTAAGTATGAAGGTGGCAAATGAAAAAAAAATTATTTTAGCCTAATGTTAGAACTAAAAGTGGCTGGCTTATTATAAACTGAAAACCACTAGGCGGCCTAGGTTTGAATAGTGTGAGAGGTAACAATTGTGTATTGCTTATAATGTTACTGTTTTGAACAGAGCCTTTTAACATGTTTTCATTTGGAATCTTTTGACATGTTTGTCATTTCATGTTATTGCACCATATTTTACAAGGTAGTATAAATGAGTTGCATCAGTCCCACTAATTTCCTTACAATACTCATCCATACTCAAATAATGATATTACAAATAAACCTGTTTACATTGTGGTGAAAATCAAATACAAAAAGAGGCAAATACCACCGTTTTCAAGTTGCGGTGAACTTTTTGCACCAGTTCAAAACTACAGATGCAAAATTTTAAATAGTTAAAAATCTAATTTTGCAGCAAATTATCTTTTTTACAGATTATTATCTAGAACAAAAACCCTTGTACTGTGGTTGTTAAATGATGGTCAGGCTGAGTAGAATATACTCAGCAGATCTCTTCTTCCAACTGTCCAAACAAGACATGATAAAGTAGCAAGCGTAATCCTGAGAGTGTCAGAAAGTGAGGCATTGAGACAACTGCTCTATTTTTACCCTGGGAGAGAGGAAATGTATGGTTTTCCTATTACCTCATAGCATACTATCTGACATACAGATAATGTGGTGTGCAGAAGTCACTGTGAGAACAGCTCTCTGGGAGTCTGACAACTGGCTCTGGACAGACAGGCCCCAAAGGCTTCCAAAGTGATGGGAGCACAGAGAGCACATAAGACCGGTTACTGTTTTGTTCCCTGAACACGCGAGTGCAGTTTTTCAGCCATTTCTAGCAACAATAAAAAAGGGACAGAGAGAAAAAGGAGAGAGAGGGGGGGAAATGGAGAGAGAGAAGGAGAAAGAGAAAGGGAGAGATTGAGAGTGGAAAAAGGGTTTTTACAGGGTGGATGAATGTTGGGAGAATTACATGCATGGAGGAAAGAGGGTGATGATGATGAGAATGATGAGGATGTGTTAGAGAGAGTGGGCGGCTCAATCTCTTCCTTCCCTCTAGGCTGGGAGAATGAAGCTGGGCCCACAGCCTGCCGAGGGAGGGGGCTTTTCCTCCAGCTGTTCTGAAGACGGAAGCGCCTTTTTTCCACCCTGACGGAATGAAGCATAAACGTCTTTCTGTGAGTGAAAGGGCAGGTCCGGCACATGCTTTTCCCATCAGGGCCACTGGGAGCCCAGCGAACAGTGGGAGTGTGAGAGTGGGAGAGGAAGGGAACAGGGAGGAAAAAGCCAAAATCTGACCACAGATGAAAGGCGGGCTTACACGGTTCCACATTAAATATTGCTCGACATCTCAGAGTGTGCCATTTTGTGTACAGGCCCTTGTGGATGAAGATAACTCGGCTGGAACTCTGCCCCTGACTACAGCTTTGTCACGAATGACCTAAAGTTACAATGTATAAATCAAATCCATAAAAAAACCCAGCAAGTTCCGTCTTCCATTTATGACACACCGGACACTGGACGGTTCTGCCCGTGTACGTACTGCGGGGCAGGAAATGATGCTCTTTAGTCTCGGGGACTGAGATTCAGAGGAGATTTATTAATAAACGTTTTAGTGGGGACGTAACTTAAACTTCAACACTGAAGGTCTTTTAGCAAACCAAAGGCTTTTAAAAAGGGCTGATATTCTCTAAAAGTGCTATGTGGCAGTACAAGCAGAAAGCAGTGTGGATATAATTAAGATGATTCACTTCACTGTATGCCAGCCACTCATCACAAACTTTGCTCTGAGCATTTTTCGTAGACTCTGATCACTTAACAGTGCTCCCACTCATGTTTCTTAATGGATATCTTAATGAAGTAACTTCGTCTTCTAGCTTGGTCATGTGGAAAGTGGTGCACTGGTTAACTGGCATGAATTTATGATGCATTCATTAATCCTAAAGATATTAACTGTTACTAACTCTTGACTCTTTCAATGTGAGCTACTGCCAATGCAAATTCTTTGTAAGCAATATTTTACTTGGCCCAAGAAAAAAATAATTCATCTAAAAAAGAAAATCAAAATTAAAATCAAAATATTGTTAAACTGGAATAATGTGATTAAGCCAAGTCAAAAGTCAATTAAAAGATAGAGATGTTATTACAGTGTCCAACTAAACAGCAAAGAACGTAAAACGTTTAAATTTAAGGTGTACGTAAAGTTATGGTGGTAAGAGTGAATTTAAGGTGGAATGGAATTTAAGGTGGTCATTTATTTAAGGTGGAATGGAATTTAAGGTGGCAATGTATTTAAGGTGGTAGGAGGGAATTTAAGATGGAATGGAATTTAAAGTCAAATAGACTTAAAGGTGGCATGCATGTTTTTTTAAAAACACATTTTCAATGTCCCTAAAAAGAAATGTAAGTGTAAATGTTTCCTTTGCATTGATGTGGTGATTGGACCAATACAAATTCTTCAAATTCAAATGTACTTGCATTGAAAGTAAGGAATGTTATTGCCCTTTTCGGTAAACTTACCACTTTGGACTTTCCCTCTGTACAGTGACAATAAATGAATAACACTTTCCATATTTTAAGCAAACTGTTTTATCTAAAACATTCTACTGACAAAATTAATTTTACATTACTATTTTGGCTCCAAAATAAAAAACAGAACACTAGTTGTGGTGAAGGGTCTTGGATTAAGATACCCTTGTTTGCAGGAATGTCTTGCACAACACAGAGATCCATTTTAACTACAGATGTGAAAGCTCCTGCTGTCACCTGCCAGGTTAGCCTTACATTCACACTAGCTTGTGACAAATGTCGAGCCAAGTTTGTCTTTGGTGGGTGTGTTTGAGGCTGCTTGTGTTGTCTCAAGGTCCAGGAAAGCTATCTAGTTCTGAAAGCACATTATTAAGGAATGTGTATGGAAACCTCACTGCTTGCATTAGTGGCCAGCACGGTGGCTACCCTAGCTAGCAGTCAAGTTACCCAACTCAGCAGGGACATCAACAATCTCCCCTACCTTCTTCCACCCTTCATTTTTCTTCAGATGTATATGTATAAAAGATGCATCATATAAACTGTAAAAAGAAGAAACAGAGTTGCTCTATGTTTTTGCCACCGCATTGTTGAGAATTGAAACAAAATGCTGGAAGGAACAAAAAGTTTAAAGAGCAGAAGCTTGGGTCATTGGACCCTTGTGTCTCTACCATTGATCTGAAGAGTCTGTTGGAGCCACTCATTAATAGTGTCGCTTCACTACATCACAATTTATTAGCATTAAGTCGAGAAACTCTCCATTAAAAAAAAAAAACAACAACAATTGAATGCTTGTTGCTCTGTCGCCTGCTAGTGTGAGTGCAGGGCAGGACCATGGCTATTATTAGTGCAATAATAATGATGATAATCATTTATTGCTTTTGAATTATTAAGTTTGTTTTTATTGATTAACCAATTTTAAAACAAATCAACCTAAATAAAATGTTGGTAGCCTGTGTATAAACAGTAAAATTAGGGTAGTTCTGCCCTTTGGCCTGGTTGTTTCACAAAACAACGAAATGTATCACGAAAAACAGGCGCAGTAAGGTGAGCACAGATTGGGGGAAAAACTGATTTATAAGCCAGTAGCCTTAAAAAAAAAGGCAAAAGGTGGGTAATTCATATTCTTAGGCACATACACATGATAGGGCCTCTTCACTAGCCAAAGGTTTCTCAATGATTAATACAAACTAGCTCCTTTAGCTTTGTGCCAAAGACCTGCACTGCACTGCAATGTGTCCACCTTGACAACTTCACATCCAGAAGATAAGACACACATGGTCAACAGTGCACGACTAGCTAATTCAATGCATCGCTCTCATATCCAGCGTAAAGATAAGCCGCTCTGGGCAGAAGCATACAGCTCATTCAGCAGCAGCTGATTAGATACTTTAGGAAAAGTAGAAGGTGTAAAGATAGGGAAAGGCCGTGCAGAGTGAAATCTTGAAAAGGGGAGCTTCTGCAGAGGCCTAACGCCTACAGCAAACAAACTTAAACCCTGAGTACACACGCTGCTCCAGGGTACATACAGTATATCACTGGTACAAGACCAGGAAGTGAAGGAGACACAGAAGGCAAAGAAAGTAATCTTTCCTGCGTCACCCTTTCAGGAAGGACGAAGAAAAGATGAAAAGGCGAGGGAGGGGTGAGATGGAGGGAAAGAGCAGGCCCAGACAGCACTGTTTAGGCCAGACAGGACACAGAGGCGGCAAAGTATAGCTTAACCTTCTTACATTCGCTACAAAACACTCTTCTTACGCTGTGTTTAATTTTGCTCTGCCAGAGTTTACTGAAACACAGTCAGATTCTGTGAAAAGTGAAAACTGTAATCTTTCAATTAGGGATGCAAAATTCAGTCACTGATGCAATGAAATGGAAATTCTTGGGCAAAAATGAAATCAACATCACACTGGCCCAAGAAAACCAAACACTAAAGCAACACAAAACTGCCGATATATACAAAACAGCAATGAAACAAACCATTTTCTCAGTTCTACACTGCACTTTGGCTCTGTGGACTCTGATTCGTGCCATTGTAAAGAGAGGGGGACTTGCTGCTGCTAGAGTCTGGTGTTTTTTGTACATATACAGCAAGATGTATACAGCAAGATGTTCCACATGGTTGACATGGTCACGGTTCGTTCGCAGCAGCTCAAACCTTTTCAACGCATTTGTATTGAAATGAAAAGGAAAGTGAAAGAATAAGGCAGCGTTTTACAGGTTTTCATTTTTATCATCATTAAAAAAAACTTAACAGTCTCAGTTTTAACACTTTGTTTTAGGCCTGTTTAACTTTTAAGTTTCAAGTCTTTTTTTCTTTTGGCTGAAAGTGTTTGTTATTGTTTTTGGACAAAACACCAAAACACCATCCATCTGTATAATCTGTACTGTTGATGTAGCACTTGTGTTTATAAGCAGAAGAGAAAAAAAAAATTAAACAAACAGCAAGTCAGAATTTAAGACTTGATAAAGAATGTGAATTGGATATAAATGGAATGAAATGCCTTTTTATGTACTAAATGAAACAATTAGGCATTTACACACACAATGATGTAATGTACAGCAGACAACAACAACAACTTCAAACCTTTAAAGGTGCATGTAGTGATGAGAGTGGTGCAGATAAAAGCAAAAGAGGGGAGGTCCTCAGTGGAAGGATTACAATAAGATCTCTTAAAACACCTTCATTTATATGATGGCATAAGGTTTCATTGCTAGAAATTCTAAAACAGGTGTGATATGAAAACCAAAGGCTTTCCCTCCCAAGGCTGACTTGATTTATTAACTGTTGCTATTTCCCTCAATACAAACTACTGCCGGGACAAATTCCATGTAAGTGATATCGCACTTGGCCAAAAAATATATTCAAGCATCTGAGGAGTCCATTAAAATCAGTAAAGTAAGTAAAATCAAAATTCAATTCAGACCACAGCTAAGGAGAACCACAATGTAAAAAGCTGGGGAAGGCACGTGTCATGCCAAAATTACAATGCCACAATTGGCAAATCAAATATCTATTACAACTCATTAAGTTAAAAAAAGAAAAACCTATGACCAAGATTTATGGCTACTTAGGTACCTGGAAAAAGGATAATTAGCCCACTGTCGAGGTTTACACAGCAATTTTCCAACATTAAAAAAGAATGAGGGGGGAAACAAGGTGGACATGCAGCCAAATCCCTGACCGTCACAAGACTTGGTGTAAGCTAAAAACAGCAATAAAGGAGTGTGTGTAGGCAGCGGGCTTCTATAATTGAATTGAGTCTATTAGGTGAATTAAAGGAGCTTTCATAAAGCCGGCTCCTCCTGACGGGCCTGCAGTTGCATATTAGCAGCATGGGCACAGTTCCAAAGGCACAGTGCCATGCAGCTGCTTTGGCGCACGCCTTTCCCCCTCCGCTTCACACACACTCCTACACACAAGCGCACTCGCACGCTGCCCGTCACCCCACCCACAGACAGCCTGCAACAGTGACAAGCCTGAACGCAGCCTCCTTGCGCAGCTACCACCGCTGATTCTCACACAAACATACACACTTGGTTTATTGTCAGGGGGCGAGTTCGTACGTATGTATGTGTACCTGTATTTTATATATACTTACATAGTACTGTGTAAACATTTTAGGTACCTGGGAACACTAACTAAATAGCATGTAATACAGCACGCAGAACAGCTGGCATTCGATTTGACATGGACTGGACAAGTTTCTGGATGTAGGCCACATCAATGTTCAGCCACTGTTCCATCAAAAAATTGGTAGTTGGGCCAGATGTAAGGGACTGTTTTCCATGTATTTCCTGTAGACTGGGATTTTAGCCACTACTGGTCGACCTGTATGACAAAACACTTCCATACACCTGTAAATTCCTCCACACTATGGTCTTTGGCACAACCAAGTGCAACCACTCCTTTTTGCCAATCATTAACATATGCTTTGGGACCCATTTTCCACACATCGAATGAGACATTCACTGCAGTGTACCACCTCCTCTCAATCTGTGTATCTGGTTGTGCACACTGTAGGTATTTATAGCCCCATCATCTTTGTGCAACACCATCTGCAGGAGCCTGAAATTACTACCATTCATTTCTCAAACTGTGAGCTTATAATCTCTGCTCACAGCAGCCCAACTTAAGTCAGGTGTGCTGGTAATAGAATTTCATAAATTCATATAATGAGTGAGCGCAAAACTTTGTACTTAAAAACTGCTTTCAAAAGATAACCTACTTTTCTATTGTCTGAAAACAAGACATTCTCATTACTTTCTGCTGCATTAATGATTGGTATTTATTCCAATTACACACAATTTTGACTAAATTATTATCCATCATTTTATCCAGCAGGCCTAAAATCAAAGATGAGAGCAAAGAACGTTATGGTTGAGAAATCTGATTGGCTGAGCTTTTCAAAGCCAGTGAAAAACTTCAACTGTAAAATCTGTACTGTTTGGAGTACTGATAGGTGGAGCCAGACATGAAGGGTATACTAAGTAAAAGACTTCTAATAAACACAATCTAATGACCAATAGTGAACGGTAACTAAGTAAATGTAATTAGTTACTGTACTTAAGTAGTTGTTCCGTGTATCTGTACTTTACTGAAGTATTTCCATTTTGGACGAGTTTGTACTTTAACTCCACTACATTTCAAACTCAAATATCTTACTTTAACTCCACTACATTTCAAACTCAAATATCTTACTTTAACTCCACTACATTTCAAACTCAAATATCTTACTTTAACTCCACTACATTTCAAACTCAAATATCTTACTTTAACTCCACTACATTTCAAACTCAAATATCTTACTTTAACTCCACTACATTTCAAACTCCAATATCTTACTTTAACTCCACTACATTTCAAACTCAAATATCTTACTGTAACTCCACTACATTTCAAACTCAAACATCTTACATTAACTCCACTACATTTCAAACTCAGATATCTTACTTTAACTCCACTACATTTCAAACTCAGATATCTTACTGTAACTCCACTACAACTCAAACTCAGATATCTTACTTTAACTCCACTACATTTCAAACTCAGATATCTTACTTTAACTCCACTACATTTCACACTCAAATATCTAACTTTAACTCCACTACAGCTCAAACTCAGATATCTTACTTTAACTCCACTACAGCTCAAACTCAGATATCTTACTTTAACTCCACTACAGCTCAAACTCAGATATCTTACTTTAACTCCACTACATTTCAAACTCAAATATCTTACTTTAACTCCACTACATTTCAAACTCAGATATCTTACTTTAACTCCACTACATTTCAAACTCAGATATCTTACTTTAACTCCACTACAGCTCAAACTCAGATATCTTACTTTAACTCCACTACATTTCAAACTCAGATATCTTACTGTAACTCCACTACAACTCAAACTCAGATATCTTACTTTAACTCCACTACATTTCACACTCAAATATCTTACTTTAACTCCACTACAGCTCAAACTCAGATATCTTACTTTAACTCCACTACATTTCACACTCAAATATCTAACTTTAACTCCACTACAGCTCAAACTCAGATATCTTACTTTAACTCCACTACAGCTCAAACTCAGATATCTTACTTTAACTCCACTACAGCTCAAACTCAGATATCTTACTTTAACTCCACTACATTTCAAACTCAGATATCTTACTTTAACTCCACTACATTTCACACTCAAATATCTTACTTTAACTCCACTACATTTCAAACTCAGATATCTTACATTAACTCCACTACATTATGCAAAATTTGTAGTTACTTTCGGCCTATATGGCATAAAAACCTGACATGTCAAAACAAAATAAGCTTATTTATAGATTTTTGGCCTCTATGGAAATGTCCATTTCAGGTCTGAAGTACATCAAGGACCACCTGGAGGAAGGTAGGTAAAGCAGGATGGGGTTGGTTAACACATTAAGCATATTGTTCCTGACTGTGTAACTAAATAGACAACATTATAGTAATATGTACACATGCACTTGTGACTTGCGAAAGTGTCTTTTTCTGCATTTATACACACACTGTTTCCTGTTATAGTAAATTTGCTTTGGCTAGTTTATGTTTATGAACAGAGACCTACAGATGCAGTATAGCAAAGGAAACTCATTTATGATCCTGTTTTAAAGAAGTTTTTATTGAACTTTAACTTGTAACAAAGTTGGAAAAAAATTTTTAAATTAAACTTTGCTTGTTTGCAGAAAGCTATCTTATAGTTCTACCTAATGGAAACCGTCCTCCTTCAGTGTTCTGTGCTTATGATCATTGGAACAGACATCAGTGCCAGACTAATTAATGACCTTCTGTTAAAGATTAGAGGACTGTGGGTGATACTAAAGTTTCTTCACCAACAGTTACCAAACAACTTGGCATGATGGCACAGCAAAATCACCAGTCTGAAGCATGTTATTAGAGCCAAAATCACAAAATTAATTTTTGGTCATCTTACAGCCTGGTCATCCTGGAGCAGTCAGGTTCACTAATCAACCCATGTTATACTTATATCCAGGTGAAGTCCAACCTTAAACCTAATCCTACCTTTAACCACTGTAAGCAAAAAAGAAGAAAATCACACTTTTGTAAACCGACAGACTGACAGGCTGGCCAACCACCAAACAGACAGACAGTCTAGTTTTTATACAGGGATATTTTTGACATGAAAGTGCACAAAAACTCATCCATACAATCCCTGGTGTGAAACTAGAGCAGCTCTCTACCTGCCCGCAAGTAAGGGTAAATCGTTCTTAACACCAGACTGAGCCGCAGGGGGTGAATTTTTCTTTTTGTTAAGGGAAGTACCCCCATACTCCCCCTCTGCTTCTCTTCAAACAGGCAGACAGGTGAGAGAGGGGTCATAGACACACACACGTGCTCGCACACACACACACAGATCCCTGCACCTGTGGAAAGAACAGCCTTCCTGGCCCGCTGTGTGTGTGCCTGTGTGTGTGCTCCGCTTGACCCCTTGGCCCAGCCCCAGGCTGTCCACTCCTGTCCATACATCTTTCACTTTATGAAGGGGGCCATCACTTTTTCCCGCCCACCTTGGAAAAAAAAAATGAACAGGGAGCGTGTAACAACAGCTCACAGATGATAACTGCAGCCAGAAGGATTCAGACCCCTTCTTTTCAAACCCCACCTCAACATTGCTGGATTATGGAATCTTCTCTTGTTGGGTCTTGCAGGGTGGGCAACGCGTGGCAGACATCTCTCACAGTGAAACTAACTTATAAGAAATTCTACTTTTGCAAACATAACATCTAGCTT
Organism: Prochilodus magdalenae; assembly: GCA_024036415.1. NCBI lineage: Eukaryota > Metazoa > Chordata > Actinopteri > Characiformes > Prochilodontidae > Prochilodus > Prochilodus magdalenae. The sequence continues at coordinate 182,408 of JAMWET010006596.1, forward strand.
CCGAACTTACGAATGAGTTCTCAATTCAGTCTCAAGTGAGGTAAGACATGACATGGCCCAACAGCCCAATTTTGTAGGCTCCATGCATCCGGAGACAGCCTACATCTCGGCTTCATCTGTGTCTACTGGAGCAAGACACTCAGCAAGGCTTCGTCTCTAAAGTAATGGGCTCTTCCAAAAAAAACAGGAACACTTGAAGTCAGCCCTCAAAAAAAAAATCAGGCACTTGGGAGAAGCTTGTTTTAATTGCTAGTCACCTAATAGCATGGCAGGAGCTGAAATTTGGATCAAACCTAGATAGTTGAGAAAATGAGTGAGTGCCAGGGCCATCGCATCTCAAAAGAAGTCTGACTTGATTTGCTCTCCATATACTCTCTGTTTTTTAAAAGACTTTCCAAAGCATGTACATTTTGGGGCTTATCTTTTTATAATAAAGCCAAGATACAAACTGCGCTTCATAGTCCCCGAACTAACACTATAGCCACAAGCTAATACACTGTATAAGACCCAAGCTTACACTCTATCCGCAAGCTAATAGCTAGTCCTGATACAACAAAACAATTCAATATACAACATGATAAATCCATTCTGTCCTTTGCTAAAACTCTGATCAGTTACGTAATAAGCTACATAACTGGTAGACTGCTTGATTGCTAATATACAGTGTCATTAAGACTTTTGCTCTAGAGGGTGAGGTTAGAGAGGGAGGGTGGCTGTTCTGAACCATGAGAAAAGAAGACAGGTCAGCTGAGATGTAGCACACAACCCCACATCCCACATCAAAAGCGGCACAAACCCACGGAACACCATGCCACCTTGTGCAGGAAAGGGAGCAAGGCCAGGCAGGCCCAGGAATTCCTCCAGGTTTTATAAAGAGCACACCAGAGGAAACCAGGCAGCTCTCCAAACTTGTTTTGATGCCCTCAGGATCTCAGAGAAATGAAGTCAGCCAGCAAAAAAAAAAGCCCAAAAGATGCCTGACTGAAGACCTGATAAGGAGACTTCCTCGGCAGTGCCACTTTAGGTTTCACCTAGAAGCTACATTCAATAAACCATGTTTGTGTATATGGGACAACACAACCATTCATACCCTGAAGCATTTAGCATGACCCACACTCAGCACAAACTGCTCCGTTCTACAACCATTAGTGTTGGTCATTAGAAGCAAGTGATCCACAGTCCCCTCTCTTTTCCATGAGCAGTCTAAGGAGGGTAAGCATGTCCCTCAGTGCGCTAGCAACTACAAGGGTAGCGATGCAAAAGTACATGCCCCAGCATGTCTCTATTAGCATACTGGCCACTTCTTGGGAGGTCAGCCTGGTGTTTTCTCTTAAGTGTTGACTGTCCGCTGGGCAACGTTACGCCTTAAAGCACAGGAATCCACTCTAAGCTCTACCTACTGCCGAGCAGCAAAGGAGCGCAGCGCAGGGCCGGGGACGCACAATGACCACAAGACGTGCCCACTGTGCCAAAGCAAGCCAACATCCTGTGGTTTTGAATTCAGCTGGGTCCAGGACCGTACAGGTGGAGCACTGTGTTGGCCAACATATCTTTCTTTGCCCCGGGAACTTTTCCACAAGTACTATTATTCGCCTCTCAGCTATTGTATCGCTTGGTTTTCATGTGAACCACTAAACCGTCAATAAACAACAGTAACTTATCTTGCAGTTGTTTGTAAAGTTACTAAGCTGATAAATAAATAAACAAATAAATAAGCAAAACTGTTTATTTTTTTGTAATAAGACTAGAAAAAACAAATGCTTATTTTAATTAGTTTATGAACATTACTTAAAGTACCAAAAATATATATATTTTGATTATTTCATTTCCAGAATTGAGTTAGAGTATTCATATTAGATTCTTTTGTTTTATATTTGATGTATTTTGAGAAGAACATTAAACTGCACTTATTTAATTAACAAGAATTTTGTCTCAACCTGGATTGTGTTGAATTGTAATCAGATCCCTAGAAATAAGCTTTCTAGATTGATTTTGTCCAAATTTAGACTGCATGAGTTCTAATGTTTAGTAATTTTAGAAATACAAAGAGCACTGTTCATCACTCTAGACACTCTAAAGTTCCCTTTTTCTTTTCTTGTAGGAGACAAGACACAATTTTCAAAGCAAATGTTCAAAAGAAAGTTCAATTAATTGAAACCTGAAGTTGAGCAATACTACAACCATATTACCACCATATAAAATTTGTTTTATATTAACAAAATATGCATCCAAGACTACTGGATGGCAGTGTTGGAAGTGCTGGACTATCCCGTTTAAAAAGCAAACAGCAAACATGACAGCAGACTGGCCTGACACAGAAACCCGTAAGAAGCAGACCAGCATTACTGCTCCGCTGCTGTAGAGCCCTGACCTGGCCACTGTAATGCTTCTTGGCTAACCTGCCTGATAAAGAGAGCTCTTCCTCAGTAAAACAGTAAGCTCTCCTTTCCCTCGCGTGCTGGGAGAGATCTTTTAACAATGGGCAGTTCTCCTGCAGTCAGGCAATTCATCACTGAAGAGTGAGGATCACTCTTTATGACCCAAACACTGCGTGAGCAGAGAGGCTCTTTGCATGTGTCCTTACTGACTGTGGGTGCACACTAATTTGGGCGGCAGCGTCATTACCTCGCCCTCTGTTATCATAGTAATAACGGCGCACGGCCAGTCAGGGGCACTTGCATGCATGTCCTCAAGTCTGAGCATGTCGGCGTTGCCTCTGTAAATTGCTACTCTAATCAACAGGTTGTTTAACAGTAACCAAGGCTATGGACATGACAAGCAGAAGGCATTACTTCCTCCTTCCCTCTCTGCCTCTCTCCCTCTCCCCTTCTCTCACCCATTCTGCATGGCAATTAAAGAAGGACTCAAATCTTAGCAGAGAATAAAATAAAAAAAAGATTTACAGAAACAGGGAACAGAATAGAAAGATAAAAATATGCCTTACTTTCAAGTCTCTACAAGAACTGACGAGAGGCAATATGCTAATTCTATGCAATATGCTAAATTTCATGATGACTTAAATCATAGAAATGATCCAGTGGACTACGAAACAATCCACCTACATAACTTCCATATCAAGTTAAGAACATTTTTCATCTCCTTTAGAAGTTACCGTTTTGGGAGACTGTAGTTCTTATTGTGACAGTGATGACATATAAACAGTGCGCAGGTTAATACTATGAGAAATGAGTGCAGGTGCATATCCTGTCACAGCTTCATAATCTGTCACATAATACAAAAGGCAGACCGCAACCACGAGTGAAATCTGACATCATCTACTACAAACGACTACAAATTTGTTTTTCAGAACATTACTGCCCTCTAGTGGCAAACCCTAAACACACACGTTGGAGATGTATTGTAAGGAGAAACAAAGGATTATCAGACTTCTTAAGCTGATATAGGGATACACTACATGTTGGAAATCTAAAGAATTCAAATCCATGTGTTTCAGACCCGTTAGTGAATATTAAGCATGTATGTTTTTGATCCGACTTCGGCATGATGTAGTAGCATATTCTGGTCAATGATTCAATCTGAATTGATTTCTTTAACATAATTAAAATGCACGAGTGTGAAAGCAGTAAATACAGCAAGTAAATAAAGACACATGGTGAACAGATACTCACGTGTCTAAAGCACAGGCACAGTTAAGTGCATGAACCCTCTAAAACTACCACACTGATAACAGAATGGAAACTGCTCTTGGCCACAAGAATGGTGAATTATGTGATAAGACACTTACTGAGGTCTTCAGCCAGCTGAACTCTCCTGCCAGTGATCAGATGCACTTTCTTCTCGTTGTCCTCACCAAAGTCCTCCAGCACCTCTTTCACATTCTTCTCCAAGCGCCGCACTGAAGAGTCAACAAAGGACAACCAGGATTTTCTAAACATTTAAGCCTTGATGAATCATCACATGGAAAAGAGCAGATCTAAATTAAGTTCGGTCAAACACAAGATAACTGATGCCCCAGATATTCACACCAGTCCGAAAAGTAGATTAGAAAAACCAAGTTAAACATGTGTGACAAAAGTACTAAAAATGGTCATTTATTTATCGAGGAAAAAGATCCAACATTATGAATTTTAGACATACCCTCTGTATTGGTGAGCTGTTGTCGTAGAGTGTTTGCTGTGATGCCCAACATCCTCTGGATCCTCCAGAACAAAACCACATCATTGCATTCAAGCTAGAACAAAAACAAAAACACATAGTTCCTAAACTGCTCCTCAACAATCTGGGCTTCATGACACAATATGGCACTCAATAAAATAGGAGCAAATCCACAGTACTTTAGAATATTAACAAAGATTTTATCCTTACCTCTGAGTCTACAAAGTGCCTCTGGTAATAGTAGAAGCCTCTTCGACAGAGGTTACAGTGGAACAAGGCCTTCTGAAGAAAGTGGCGTCGGTAAAGTTGGTGCCATGTGTCCTTGATCTATAAAAGGAATGGAATCATATATGTCAGGACATTATATTTTTCCTATTTCAGCAACAAATACAGCAGGTCTAAAAGACAACACTTCTCCGTGACTGACCAGCACAGGATCCACCTCGACCCCTCGAGCCTCCAGGTTCTTGCGGACAGTGGTGACCTCATCGTTGGCCAGATAAGCAGTGTGGTCCTCGTGCAGCTTCAGTAGACGTTCCAGCTCATTTTTGGTTTCATTGCGGATGTGCTGTGAGAAAAGTGCATCTGTTTTGCTAAATACGGTAATAAAACAAGCTCTACTGAGGTGCTGACAGTGGGAGAAGACTTTCTAACCTGTTCTGGTGTGCGTTTCGTCCAGCTCATCCATCTCTGCTTCCAGTCTGGCCCCACCATATCTGATATTACTGACTCAGCTGAGCGAGGACATCAGGGGAGGGAAATACGAGTGACAAAACAAAGTACAAGTGAGAGCAGAGCACAGAAAACAAAGCAAGAAATGCCTCTAAAAGTCTGGCACCCACTGTCGTTAAGGCGAGACTGCAGTGTCTCCTCCATAAACTGGATAGCAGCATCCCATTGAGGTTTGTCTGTGATGGAGCGATCTTCGAGAGCATTGTGCTGGATCACTCTCTAAAGCGAAGGAAAAGAAGTGAGCAGCACAGCCATATTTATCATACTGCAAAAACATTTTTGCGTCTGAGCATATGGTGGATATACTAAGTTTGTGAACACTGAATGCATGTTTCATTTCAGAGACAGTAGAAACGTGTCTACCTAACTGGATATGTAAACTGGTTCTGTTTCGTCTGTTCCAAATAATTACATATCATAAAATTATTGTGAAGCATACAGAGTATCGAGAAATGTCTAAAAGGATTATCTTCTATTCATATCACATACCAGTACAAACATCACTCAAATATTACATCAAACCCCTTCAAATAACTAAACCATTACAAGGGACAAGTAAACACTTAGGATCAAGTCTTTACCAAGCTGTCCAGGGCTCGTTCGTTCCACTTATGCCTCTTAATGCTCTCATCTTTGACGGCTTCTTTGAGCTTGTCAAAGATGTCATCCTGATCTTTCCCTTTATACTCTGCCATGAAACGAGCAAACTCTTCTTGCAATGTCTCCCAGGCAACCTGCACGGAAAGGAAAAAAGAGAAACTAAATAAATACAGATTAATATTCTAAAACTGTCTGGAGCGGGTTGGACAATCAAGACTTAATACAACGTTAAGACATGATACAAGTACCAATGCAGTAACTTGCTATGCTCATGATGTCAAAGAGGAATGATTTTTAATGTTCCAGAAAAGGGAGGCAGAGGCACTGAAATTAATATACATGCATTTGTATGTGCATACATAGAATCCTCTGTTTTTACCCCCTCAGTGTTTACTAGCAGCTCAACACACATTCATAGCAATTTACACAGAAAGAGCCAAAAGTATATTAGTTAATCTGAGTGTTATGGAGAACAATACAGCATTTAATTTGATTACATCCATGTAACATACAGAATAGATTTCCATTACACCAGCAGAATAGTCACTCGGAGCAAAGGGAAAGGGCTTAGAGCTTGCCTAGTGGTTAACATCTATAATACCTTTGACAGAATACAGACATGGATGTACACTTGCACTTACAACTTCACTGAATAAAGCCAGCATTGCTGGCAGTGGGTGTTACATTACCTCCAGTGCTTTGTGTGGGAGCTGCTTGTCTGTCCACTGCTTGAGCTTAATATCTACTGTGGTGTTGAAGGTGCCCGAATTCATGGTCTGAGCAGCAGGCAGGTAGATGTTTTCAATAACATGCGTGGACACTCTCTCCCACAGCTTCTTTTGCAAAATCGACTCCCTGCATTATCCACAAGAGAGGGAATTCAAATTCAGATTCTTCAGAAGATTTCATCGTCATTAGCTCAAAAGCCTGCACTGACATTCATGGCAAGAAAAGCTTTTCACAACATCAGTCTGACCAGGAAAGGTTCATAATATCCTTCACACTTCTCAAACATATTGTGACTGCAAAAGTTTTGACAATAAGACAAGCAGCAGAGCATTCTGTGGCTGATGGCCCGGCTCATTTATCATAAAGGGACTGCTCATATTTCATAGCTTCCTGTTTGCTTTGTTCGACTACGGCATATCAATACACATATCTCCAATACCGCCAACTAGAGCAGACCAGAGAAGCCACCTTCTGGCTATTCATCATAGCATTGATCGGAGAGGCTGATGGAGCTCACTGGGGCCCTCTGCAAACATCTGATCTATTCCATTCCGCCTGCTCCTTAGGGTTAGGGGTTAAAGCTCCACACACTGCTAGCAGCTACACACTGTGAATCCCTAGGTAAAGTCATGGAGGGCTGGGACAACTATATGAAATACAGGGCAAAACTGGGCAAATATAATTGATACAAGTTTATTAACCCAGATGCAGAACTTGACGCAGACCAGCATTTAGCTTTACTATGAGCACACGTCTGAATTATTAGGAGAAGGACATTATTAACATTTACATTCGATTCAAAACATGGCAGTGAAAAAAAGAGAAAAAAATAAGAGAAAGTACTCGCCAGTGTTTTGGTGTAACTTGGCTCAGGCTGATTACCTCATCCAAGATCTCATTCTTGGCCTTTTCAAAAAGCTCATTCTGCGGAATGGAAAAACAGATCTCATTTTCCCGCAATTTAAGTTCTGTTTGGTGTTGCACATCATTTGTCATACTTAACAACATATTCGACAACAGTAGTTGTATATGAGAAGAGGAACATCAAACGCTACAGCCGCTCCTTCTGTGGAGCTTGATTTACATGACTCAGACACCAATTAGCGCACGTGTATCACGAACTGGTCCTTACCCTGTCGAGTTCTCTTAACCGCGGATAGTTATTCTTCCACTCTGTCTCCAGGTTGAAGCGAGATGCTGTTTGGTGAGGGGAAGAAAGGTAATTTAATTCATTTTGTCCGCCAGTATTTTATTTTTAAGCATGATTTCTACCGGATTCCAGCACCAATGAACTATAACGTTTTCTTTGCCTCAATTCACCAAGAATTTTGAAGTGTACATGACCAAAGGTCAAAAGTTTATACACACCCATTTAAATGGCACAAACATTTTAACAGATGCCATAAGACGTCAAAAAAGTAGTTGCAAGGACCGACCTATCACTGTACAATAATCAAGACTGTGGACATTCAGTTAGCAGTGACGTCCTCCATGAGTTGTCCAGTTAGTAATTACACAGACCGTTACAACAACTGCCCTCAACACCACATCAACGTCACCAAAGATAACAATAGTGTCACGCCAGACTGTCATGGAGTGACTCAGAATGGCAGGGACTGTGTGAGAATATTCAAGCTGCATGGGATGGGTTATCACAGTACACTATTAGGAAGCTCTGTATCTTCATACTGAGGTGTATGCATGTTGTATTAGCAAACATGGCAGCCCGACGCCATACTGACAGACACTACTTCAGTATGTGTGATTTAACAAATATTGGTCTCACATAAGATGATCAGATTTACCATAATTTATTGTTCCTGGTAACCTTTATCTTCATCTTTATATTAATGATTCACCTCTATTCTAAAGCAAACCATTAGGCTAATAAGCAGCAGCAGTGACTAAACTTTTGACTGGTTCTGTCCTCGTAAATGCGTACCACTACTAGGGAATCCTAGCATAAATTTAGCATCTTCAAGGCCTAAAGCAACAAAAAGAACACATTTAAAACTATTGAGCTGCATGTGTTTTGGTAACCAGTGCAAAAACAAAACAGAGCAGAACAGGCACCCAAATTCATCAAAGCAAGTAGAAACTACATCTAAAACTTTCTCCCTGAGCACGCCCTCTAAGCTATCTCCTCCCAGAGGGCCTCAGGATCTAGTACCCGGGCCATGATCAATGCACCTGGAGCTGGGCGTACTCTGTATCAGCGTCCCAGTGGCCCCCATCCCCAGAACACACAGGCCAGCTGTCTTGGCCACACAATGGAGATGACGCTAATTGCCCTGGTTATCGGGCTGGCCCCCAGCGCAGAGGCTGCAATCGATTGCCCACACAAAGGGTCGAGAAGCATCCCACGTCAGGCAATAAATCTAGCCGCACGCCGTTAACGGGAGTGGCTGGTTAATTGGTAGGTAGAAGCTTGTGTTACGTGCTGGACTGGGTCTGGCTGCTCTAGGGGGAACGGAGGTGGACTCATAGCTGGGAGATTTTGATGCTGAGGCTGGTTTAACAGGTAAGTGGCTGTCATGCAGTTGTTTTGGTTTCTATTAAGATTTTACAGCTGGGACTCTGGAGGGTTGATGCTTATGCCATCTCGCAAAACATTTTAGAACATCTGAGTCCCATTCAGTCTCTGAAATCAGAGATGGGAATAAGGGAGCTAAGCATGTCCTTAAGTGAGGAGAATCAGCTTATTCTTATAAGGTTCAATAGCGCCGCAACCTGAGTCTAGGGATACAGCTAAGAATGTGAATATGACAGCAGAGTCCCATTTACCTTTGAATGCGTCTGCTTGCTGTTCCACTGATTCTCGTACCATTTTCCAGAAGCAGTCAGACACCGCCAGGCTCAAGTTCTTTGTGGTAACCTGATGGGCTTTCAGCATGCCTTCTCTACACATGTTCAAGCAAACATTATTGAGTGATAAACTCACCAGAACAATACATTTCATACATTCTATAATTAATGCCGAGTCCCACCTTAGCAATCTGGAGTTCTGAAAGAAATCTTCTTCATAATCCTTGATGGAATCTATGCTTTCACTACTGCTGCCTACATAAAGAAATAAGACAAGTCAACAGGCACTTTCCATCAGAATGTCCAGAAATTAAAAACTGTTTTAGTTCAGCTAGTTTACCTTTGCCAGTTACAACAGCAAAGTAACCTAGAGCCTTCATAGGGAACAGTTTGCCCTCAATTATTTGCTGGATCTGCCCAAAGCAAAGAAGGAAAGAAACATGTTCATTAAACACTTGTAAATTGCTGTGCTGTAGGTAAGTTATATCACTTCTCCCTGTAGCAGAAACGCCTCAGCACAAGCACAAAAAGTGATACACAGTTCCACCTTGTGGATAAAACAGTGAATAACATCCCTAATACATTCCCAGAAAAAAAGTTCATCACACAACAAGGAATGGCTTACTCTGCTTGGACTAGCTAGGTTCTTCTCTGCTAGGTCCACTTTGGTCAGAACAAAAATGGTCCTTTTGCCCTGAGGGTCCATCTGGCTGACCAGATCAGTGACTATACTGCGTTCCGCATCTACTGAGCCATCTAAAAGAGTCCAGGGGAGAAAGAAAAATAAAGATGGTGTTTCATGAAAACTGATGTACACAGTGTTTATCTGTATGTCATGAAGGTGTAGTGAATGTGTTCTCACCCTGAATACAGAGGATGATAGCGTTGGGGTTTTGCATGTATGCTTTACTGATGCTGAAGATGGTCTCCTTAGTGTCTGAAGCCATTCCAGACGTCACAGTCTACATGGAGATGTTTTAAAATATGAAATATTGGACATAACGTATTGCCCAAGGGAAAATCTAAAATAAAAATGGGTGGGATTCTGATGCATGCATATGCACACACACACACACACACACAAATACACTTACACTGATAACTCCTGGTAAGTCCACTAGAACCATTCTCTGGATGCCTGGGCCTTTTACACTTATAGAGATAGTCTACAAAAAGGATTGTTTAAAGTTAAATAAAATTCAGAATTAATCCAAGATCTGTGTCAGTAGGCAGTACATGTATGAGATGAAACTCTGGACGTACCTCAGGACTGACTGTCTGGCCTTCCTTAACACTCTTCCTCATCCTCAGCTCAATCTCTCGCCTCAGAGCTGCAAGCTAAAGAAGAAACACATTATTTCAGCTTGGCTGCTAGAGTAAGAGTGAAGGACAATAACTTCTAGCTTATCACGTTACAACTTACATCTTCCTCCTTTCCCAGGTCGAACTCACGGGTGCTGTCTTTGAACATGGCTACATGATGAGGCCCTTCACTGAGAGTGACCTATAATGAAACACCGCATATGTTTTGTCCACAAAGCCATCCAAACAGAATGCACATTGACTGTCCTCTAATGGCACTCTGGACTTAAGCCCTTTAAGTCAAATACCTTTAAGATTACTAATCTCTCTGTCAGAGTCTGTATGCTTTGGAAGTTCATTTCACTCACCTTGACAGGAGACCGAGTCATCATCTCTCCCGAGCCACGAGGGAAGATTCTAGCCTGGGCGATCATCTCCAGAACACTGGTCTTTCCCGCACTCTGATCTCCTACTACCACCACCTACAAAACGGGGTTTAGGACAGAAATTAAAAAGACAGATATTCAGTCATATCCTTTCATTTTATGACATTTGCTTTTCTTCCTGAAAATCAAATGTTTGATTTTCAATAAGTTAAAAAAGAAAACATAAAGGGGAACCACAAAGAAGACTGACCCTTGGCAAGTGGTCTTGGGTATTGTAGTTGGAGTCATAATCTGAGAGGATGTCCAAGACCTCAGAGTACATGTCAATCAAAGACTTCTGCATGGGTGTTAATATAAACAAATTAATTAATTAAAAAATAAACAAATACATAAAGTCTTCAGGACCATCAAATATCGCTGTGACAGTAAAGTAAGAAGAACAGCATGAACTATCTATGCTTGCCTATTAACGGTTACCACTAACTTAGTGTCTGTTCTGACCTTGACTTTCCTCTGGTGAATTCCCTTGTCATCTTTCTGGAGCACCACTTTTCTCAGCTCCTTATTCTCCTTCTCCAGACGTTCCAGCATCCGCTGGTACTTCAGCTGTGAAAACACAACTTTACCTTCATTAAAAAGCATGGATTAAATGAAATGGCTAGCAGCTTGCACTAATACGGCAAAACGTAAAAGCTGAAACCATGACTGAAAACACACCTGGGTGCGAAGAAGCTCCTCTTGAAGTTGGTCGACTTTTTCTTTATCTGATGACTACAGACATACAGAAAGAGTGTTACAGAACATGCGCCCATGGCTTTTTAAATGGGCTGCTGCTGATGTACGTCCCTTTCTACTCCTGTAGGAGTCACTCAAAAAACCTCATGCAATGAGCACCAATAGGCAATAGAGTCATGTTAATGCAAGGAAAAGAAACACTGATTCCATTTAGTCATTCATTCTCTGTCTGCATTAATCACCGGGCTGAATCATCACATTACAAGAGACAAAGAAAAGAAGCCCTGCAAAAGATGACAGAATTATCAATAACCAATCAGCAGAATCATTTCCCACACCTTCAATGGGTTTCTAAGGTAGAACACCACATGACAGACAGGAGGGTAGGGGGCAGACTGAATAAGACAAATACAGTACATACATGTACATATGACATGGTTGGCCGGTAATGCTGTGTCTCTAGAATATGACTGTTGTAGAATTCTGTGCAAAAGTCAGAGACCACCCCTCATTTATATAATTTACCTCAAAACAGCCATTCAATACAAACCACCACCTTTTCAGCATAAGAATAAAAATAAGCAATATACACAACAGAATGCAAAAGTCCCAAAAGTGCTCTATTACGAAAGGCGGGAAACAACCTGGACAGGCCACCAGACATACATACTCACACATACACGCGCAATTTGGGGGGACGCATTGTAGCATTCACCTGTCTGCATGTCTTTGGACTTTGGTCTCTGACACTGAAAGGTGAAAGATGTATCTTTCTGCTTATTAGCCCTTAAATTGGATATTCAATGAAAAGTGTCTGACTTTTGCACAGAACTGTTTCTTGTTAGGCTAAATTTACAGGCTGATGGCTAAAACTCTAGCAGTCAAATACATGCAACCCATGCAGCAGAAAGACTCCATGCAGTAAAAGGTAATGCTGTGTTAGTTTAATTTCAAATGCTGTAGTTGGAGTCATAATCTGAGAGGACATCAGACTTCAGTCAAAGACTTCTTTACAGGTATTGTGCATCAGGACCATCAAATACAGTACAGTACAGTAAAGTACAATAAGCAGTACAACATGAACTTGTCTATTAATTAAAACTCCAGCAGCCAAATGCACTGCCCCCCATGCAGCAGGAAGATTCCATGCAGTAAAAGGCAATGCTGTGTTAGTTTGATTTTGGCTTAAATCCCAATATCTGACTATGTAAGAGAAGGAAAAGATCTTTTTGATGCAAATAGTGTGGCCTTCCTTCTGGATGCTAACACCACAGCAGCGTGAACACAGCATTAATGAGCATTAACAGGCAACTACATGTAGAGCTTAAATATAAAAAGGTTTTTGTTCTTTTGCAAATTTTTTTTCACAAATGAATAGCAGCAATTGGGTCAAAACAACTTGGGGCGCACTATTCAAAGAAATACTGACTGATAAGCAACTGTGAGGGAAGTGGGTGTCTCAGTCTACCTAGCCCTAAAAGATGGCACTAGATAACCAGTCCTTAACTTTAATACTGTAAATGCTGCGGTTCTCATTCCAGTCTTTAAACCTCCCTGCTATTCTGTGTCTGTATTCAATTTAGGATCTACAAAAACCAAAATAAGCCTTGTGTAGTATTAGTACAAAGAATCATACACAAATTCAAATACTCTACTAAATATCTCTATGGGGATTTGCTGAAAGTGCATCTTTAATAAAAGACTGAGCAGCTGAACTACTAAACCATGAAGAACAGCTTGGAGACTGGCTTGAGAAGCACAGAGGTGATGGGGAGGGGAACCGTCACCTTGCGCGAGGGGCTGGGGTTCGGGGCCTGGGTGGGGCGGGGTTGGGACGGTGGGGGTGGCGCGTTAGCGGCCGCCGCCCGCCGAACCTCCTCTTCGTGCTGCTGGATCTGCTGCTGAATGAGAATGAGTTCGGCAAGAAGCCCCTGCTGAGGGTCGGCACAGTGAGAGAGAGGGGGGAGACAGCAATCAAACAAGCTGTTGATCATGGGCAGGACATTCGAGATGGAGGCCACAGTGACTGCAGAGATACAGAAAGATCAGCATAGCTATTTCCAGCAGCTGTGGATCTACTACACTGTCACAGAACCTACTTAGGTGCAGGTGTGGCAACTGACACAGCCACTTGCACTACTCTACAAGTGACAGGGATGACTGTGCACCTTTTAATATCAGGCCTTAAGTCAAATTCCTAACCAGCTACTGACCAGCTCATAACGCAACTCTACTTTTTTCAAAACGAGTATGATGCTGTGAACTGCAAAAGCAGAGGCTTTCATAAGCACTCAGGTGACAGGTAGCTCGAAGGATTTACAAGAAGCTCTGTTTTCAGGGCGAAGCAAGACCACATAAGAGTGAGTGATTTATGCAGTGAGAAGAACAAAGCTTGCTGAAGCTGGGGAAAGTAAGTCTGGCCCAGTGGTGCCCAGAAAGAGCTGCTTTACTACGCACTCGTTATAGTAGAGCATATCATTCATCCCAATACTGGACTTTGTACCAGGTCTGTACTTTTGCCACCAAACCAATTCCAATCAATAGAATTTTAAACTAATTGTCAATACACATAAAGATGAATGGCAGGTGTTTAAAACTACAGGGTACAACATGAAACATGAAAACAGACATTTCCAGCCTGACTAGGACATCATCATCTTGCCCCATGTGCAGTGTATGTAAAGCAAAGGGACAACACTCAACAAGAAGAAAGTGGCTTAACAATGAAAACATTTAACATGATGATCTATGAGGACAAACATGCACAGAACATGAGCAGGGAAATAGAATGCATCCACAGCTGCGCTGCAAAAAAGATCAGACAACTGTAACAATAGCAGACAGTAAGATAAATGCTTGTCACTGCTTATCAGCAGTTTATGCATAGACATGATGAGCAAAAGGAGAGTGTCTGATAAAAAGCATGCTGCCCCTAAACCTCTGATGCATCACATTTCACTTCATAGGGTCTGATTTCAGAGTGTTTGGCATTAAACAGAAGCTACATATTAAGCCTTATATTAAGCCTTCAGTCAAAGCACTGCCAATTTTTAAAATCAAATGCAAATCAAAGACGGACAGATTATGTCTGAGCACAAGAACTATGAGCCGATTGGTCAAATGGGACCCATTACGTTTTTTTAGAATTTTTCCTTTCCTTTAGTGTATTATGGAGCTGCTAAGTTTCTATAGCTGAGAAAACAAGCAGACAACCATTTTTCTCAGCTGCCTGAAACACCTGGAATTTTAGTCATTTCCCTGTTACGAGATGACATCATCATGTAACATTGCCTTACTGATGCACAAAGGGCTAAAACAGTTCAAACTAGCCAATCAGAATAGAGTAGGCATGCTGGCCAATCAGAGCACACTGGGCTCAATGGGTGGGCGTGGTAAATGAATGCAAAATGTAAATCTTTTGTAGTAGACGCAAAAAATGAGTATAATAGGTCCCCTTTAAAACCAAGTTAAGACCTGCATCAGCAGACGACAATCCTTTCACAGCCATAACTGTGACAGCCAGCAGTATAAGCACATGGAAATAGAAGGGACTTGCCTTCTTAAACTGTTTGTCACCACTCTCAGAGCCAGCTGCTGTTGCTGGTTGGATCTCAGGTGCTTTCAACGTTGGATCACCTGAAGTTTCTGACAAAAACATAAACCGGCACTAGTTATTTAACAGTTAATTAAGTCAACAACAAAAACATTAGGCTAGAGCTATGGAATTCCTTCACATGCCATCTGAAGGAATGGAAGATTTTAGTTTATTCCCCGCCTCAGGCACCACATCCAACATAGACTCAAACGTTTGAAAAGTCCAGAGTAAGAAAGTGTACTAGTTTGAGTACATAAGTTACTCACACAACCGCAATAATAGTGCACAGTAGAAAGTGAATACACTGTGACACACTTTAAATAACTATAATTTGATATCTTGAAACGTATGAGGCCTGCAGAGGCATTTCATCCATAACTACATGCTTAATAATCAGGGTAGTTCACTTGATCTGCTTGGAAAGTACAGCAGGTAACATTGTCATTGCACTTTTCAGAACTTTTGAGCTGTTAGTCTTTTACTAGAGATCAGAAATGTGAGACAGACAGACAACAGAAAACACAAAGGTGCCGCAAAAGGTTCACCAAGACTTTGAAGACAGAGACGTTATACAGTCATATGGACATGGAAAAGCAAGACTGTTAAAATGCATTCAGTGATATTTATGGGTCAGCATACAATGTTCTGGAAAACAGACTGTATGTAGTATGTCTGTATAGACTGTTCACATGGTTTGGAAGTGAACATCTTAGCACTGAAAGGCTGATATTTAAATTTTTGGTCTGCACGTTATATAGCTCAGTCATAAATAAATTTATAAAACTGCTGAAAGCACAAACAAGTGACTACTGCACTGTTTGCTTCCAATTATTCCAGATATTAATATAGGCATACAATTTTGTGCAGTCTTCTCTAAAACAGAAAATGAAAGTTATATTTGGAGGTGTTTTGACCAGTCCTTAGTGGCACACACACCCCATCCAGTTAAGTCCATTTACATCGATGGGGCAGCAGACAGCGGGCATGTTTCAGATAGCACAGGGGGAACGGCACTGTGTGTCGTCTACACACCTAACAACAGACGCAGACCAGAAGCTCCAATGACTTCACTACCCACACCTGTGAAAACGTGGAGGGAGGGAGGGAAGGGGGAAACAAGAGGAAAAATGGAATGGGGGGAAAAAAATCAAAAAGATGGCAGCAAAAGAGTTGAGTTCTTATTTCGCAGCCCCTGAAGGTTGTATTTTATACCACTGTATGGTACACTGTAAACCCAGAACACATCAGCAGACACCAAATCATCAATAACACTTGTGCATAGTATTACAGTCCAAAGAACAAACAGCTCCTGCTTATCTAACAAAGAAATAAACTACTCTGTGCAAAATGCAAATCAATTCCACTATCCACACGTGCCTACAGCAATAAATGAATTATTCATAATTGCATCTTGTATAAGATCTGATATGCAAAAACAGCAATTAGCTAAAACTCACAATCTTACTGTTCTGTAATATCAAGGGTTCCTGTACTATGTTATTATCTATTCTTTGTAACAAGCCTTATAATTGATCGTTTGCAAAATTGATTGATGCACCTTTAAGTCAGTTATGCCAGTTATAATCATCTCTAAACTTGCCCTCCTCCGTCAGGTGGAACAATAATTAAAGGAAGAACTCCCTAGAACAAACCCACAGTAAGTCAGAATTGTTATACAAGGAGATGACGGAAATGTGTTACAGAGGAACATGTAATGCCTGAGACTAGTCATCTGAAGGGTGGTGCTATTTCTTCCTTGCTGATGCTAAAAAAAAACTTGGCTAAACTTCTGAGGAGGACAGCACTAACTGCTCCACATTTTAACTAACTGCTCTGCAATGCAAAATTAGTTCTAGCAAACCATGTGGGGCCATTTCTGTTGTAGCCCCAGATAATACATATGGAGCGAAAACTGGTGAGCAAATATCTAGATATGTTGGTGGTCCACTGCATTCACAGTGCTAAAGAGATGGAGAAAACCTCAAAGCAAAGTGAAATTGTGCAGGTCTAAATAAATAAAAAAGACCATAGAATTATGTGAAAACACAGAATTTTCAGAATTGGTGAATATGAAGTAGTAGCTTTAGTTGCTAAAACGTCCTCCTTATTAGAGATGAAAACCTACAGCTGTTACAACAGAGTTCCAACATTAAAGTGACCCCACGGTTTCGCTGACTTGTTTAATGTAAACATGGTTTTCAAAATTCTTTTTTGGTGGGTTTTTAAACTTTCCTTGGAACTACTGAACATTTAAGTTACAGATGGTATGGTGTAGTCTGTTTGCTGGACACTGAAACAATTCCTAAAAGAGGCTGAACATACTTAGAACTTTGCAAACGGTCAATTATGATAGCATTCTCAAACGCTGTTATGAGCATAAGCTGAGATGCATTTAGCTCACAGGCATTGACATACTTAGAAACACCGATTTCAAACAAACACCGATTTCAAACAAACACAATCACTTTTCACTTTTCATTAAATTTACCACTTTCCACTCAGATACAGTGTGCTACATATGTGAATTACTAGCCTCTGACAAACCTCCATATATATATATATATATATATATATATATATATATATGTTCATGTTTTGTAACTCAATAATAGCTGGACTCCAGCTGGACTCCAATCAAGAACTGTGTAGCAATGTTTGACTTCAATATTAAACATTCAAATTTCAGCTTGGTTCTGATAGAAGCAATGCTGCTACATGCTAACATGCTAACAGCTTGGTCTTTTTAAGGACCAAGTTAGTTAGCACTCCTTAAGTCTAAAGCTGTTGCACTACCAAACACAAGAAATTCTGGACTGAGGATTCAAATGGTGCCACTATCAGAAGTCTCCCTTCCTGAAACAATCACAGAATGTACACTTTGCTCACCACTGGAGAGAAGACCCTTGAGGAAGGTGAAGTTCTCCCCAATCTTCTCCATATCTGGCAGCAGTTTTGCAATTTCTTCCATTTCAGGCAAAGCACTGGCTAGCTTTTCTAAAATAAGAGAAAAGAGACATACTGTTATTATTTGTGACATCACTAAACTGTACTATGGTGCTTCTATAACAAGTGCCTTAGCATATCTTCAAGCTGGATTTTTCACATGAATAATTTTATATATATAAATTAAATAATAAAATGAATGAATTAAAAAAATAAAATGACTAACCCATAATGCTACTTCAAATCCTCTTAATAACTGATCTAAAGCTGTTTGGTTTGTGAAGGATCATATTTAAAAGGGGCTAGGTCCAACATTTGTCCCCACAGACTGTATTCATGTGGACATAGGTATGCATAGTTACGTGTTGGTGTGTGTGCATGTCTGGATTTTTAACGACTGTGAATTTAAATAAAATATTGTTCAAGTTAAAAAAAAAAAAAAACTGAGTAACACAGTGTTAATATTACCTACCTAGGTCGAAATTTTCAGTCAATTCCCAAACAAAGTCAGGCACTACCCATGTGTACTCGCTCATATCGGGAAACATGTCCTTCCACTCATCATATGTCTGGAGAGCAAGAGGAAGACAAACATTTTAGAAATAGAAACAAGGCAAAGTATAACAACGGGTAAATGTTATAAAACATGAACACTATTAAACCTTCTACAGTACACAGAGTAATCTTTAGGAGCAAAGTCTAAAATAGTTTCTGTTTCATTTATTCATCTTCCAATTAGGACAGCCATTTCCTACAAGTTACACTTTTCATTAGCATGAACATATTTAGCAGAAAGCCTCCAACACTATGTCCAACACTACGTCCAACACTATGTCCAACACTACGTCCAACACTACGTCCAACACTACGTCCAACACTACGTCCAACACTACGTCCAACACTACATTATTTAGTTTAGGCACCTGCTTTCACTAGATCCTCAATCTTTACGGTCTTAACCCATAGGAGCCCAGACCTGTTTCCCCTTTATATAAAATAACGAAGGTTCAGTTATAAGATCATAAAAGATCAGTCTTATTGTACCAAAGAGGTCCCATGGCGTCTTCTGAACGTATTATAGAGTCATAATACTAGTATATGTCACAGCAACAACAATTTCATAACTGGTATTCCATCATGGTGTTCTAGAAATGGCGTCAGAATGGGTGTATGTAATATAGAATATGGGTATATGTAATATAGAATATGGGTATATGTAATATAGAATATGGGTATATGTAATATAGAATATGGGTATATGTTATATAGAATATGGGTATATGTTATATAGAATATGGGTATATGTAATATAGAATATGGGTATATGTAATATAGAATATGGGTATATGTAATATAGAATATGGGTATATGTAATATAGAATATGGGTATATGTTATATAGAGTATGGGTATATGTAATATAGAATATGGGTATATGTTATATAGAGTATGGGTATATGTAATATAGAATATGGGTATATGTTATATAGAGTATGGGTATATGTAATATAGAATATGGGTATATGTTATATAGAATATGGGTATATGTAATATAGAATATGGGTATATGTTATATAGAGTATGGGTATATGTAATATAGAATATGGGTATATGTTATATAGAATATGGGTACATGTAATATAGATTATGGGTATATGTTATATAGAGTATGGGTATATGTTATATAGAATATGGGTACATGTTATATAGAATATGGGTATATGTAATATAGAATATGGGTATATGTTATATAGAATATGGGTATATGTAATATAGAGTATGGGTATATGTAATATAGAATATGGGTATATGAACATTAGAGCTCTTAAATGGGTTGAAACCTTAGAGGTACAAAAACATGAGCTGGTTACTCTCTAACTGCACTAACCAAGCACATCGCCATTTTCTAAATGAGGTCATATGTTCACCAACTGTCATGTAACTGCATCCAGGATGTTCGGTATAGGTCACTCAGGGACTCCATGTGTTTGGGTGAAGGATAAAGCTGTATAAACATTTTAAAGAATTTTAAAAGGCTTGTGACACATACGTCACTGTGGGCTCTTATGGGTTAAAACCAACAGCTGTGTTAAAGAAAGACAAAATGTTGCCCATCAAAGAGACACTATTTCTTTCTCATTCTTTCGTGCTAATGTCTTTGTCATGCATCTAAATGATTAAAGGAGATAAATCTGAGGAGATTGCATATGACATCATACACCCGTATTAGGAGCGGGGAAATAAGTGCAGGGAAAAAGATTTCCAAACGCCAGAGCTATGAGAAGTTTAAAAAAACAAGAGGATCCACAAAAAATAGAACTGTTAGGAAGTGTGCAGGGACTTTCACAATACAATTCCAGATGGTGAGTATTACTGTTTCAAACTTTAAGTCACCACTAAAACCACACTGGATTTGATTGTTTACATATGGTATTGGCTGTAAATTATTATAATGTTTATGAGAACAAAAAGTACATAGTGCTAATTTATTTGTGGCTTTCAATATAAAGTTTTAATTCAGTTTATGTATCAATATTTTCTGACTTTAGTACATTTTAACAATACAGCCATAACTGTGATCCTTCTGCCACTACAACAGTGACATTAAATTTGCATACCTTTCATCTCTACAACCATGTAAGAACAGGTTGAACACCGACACTGGACATGGACTGACTAGTCTAAATCTGTAATTGAGACTACTTGGGTTGCGAGAAGCAAAAAAGACAACCAGTGTGGACACAGTGTATACTGAATAAATGTGCCATTATAAATTGTTGCTTCTTTGTAATTTTATTAAATATATTTTAATTTAATAAACATATATTTTCTGCTTTTTGATGCTAAAATTGAATACCTTCCCATCTGATTACAAATTAAATGAATGAAAAGGGTGGTCTGACTTTAGCACACAGTACTGTATGCTTCACTCAAGAGACACTGCACTGTGAACATGGTTTAATCTGAAATTGGCTGTCTATGTGGTTCTATTTACTTTGCAAACATGAGGCATCCAAGGTAACAGAGAGGTCAAACCACATAGTTTGTATTGTACACAGAATGTATACTGTTTTGAAAGTAGGTTCTTGAAGTGTTTCAGTAGAAAGTCTTTTAATCAGATTGAATTAATAACAGAGGCTTCTGTACAGTTAGTTGTGGTACTGGAGATCTCTCAGAAGCGAATATTAAACAGAACTTACACTACACATCAGTTTAAAAGTCAAAAGAGGGCATTTGCTTCACATTTGAAGACCTTATTTCTAAATAAAATTATCTTATAACTACATAATAGTTACGATCATAACTAGCAACTTCTGAGCAAAACAATGTATGAAATCATATTACAATGCCAGTTTAAATAAATTATGCTAAATCAGAAGACACACACAGTCTCTCAGTGCTTACGAAAGACAGCGAAGTGAACAACACCAACAGTCACAGTACCTTTTTAGCAGTGTAGCCTCCTCCGACAGCAGAGCCCAGCAGGATGTAGCGCAGCTTCAGTAGCCTAGCAGCCAGACGGGCTACCCAAAAGGAGCGCTGCTGCTGGTAGCCGTGGCCTCCCGATCGAGACTTTGGGGGACGCATGGGGAGTCTTGAGAGGGATGTGAAATGCCGCGCAGCTGAACAGTGAGGGGGCCTCTGGGGGTTACTACTGGATGAGTAGCGGTGGTGGATGGCACGAGAGAGTGGATGCAGCTTCTGCAGAGGCAGCCGGTACCTCACCCCCATTCTTGAAGGGAGCAGATTCCTGCAAGCCACGCTAAGGAGGAAAACAGAAGGAGCCATTCTGGTTTTATAATTCATACTGTAACAGTTTAACTCAATTTTTTCAAGATCATTGAGGCTTACGCCAAGAATTTTGTGAGACACCAAGAAAAAAAATAAAGAAACCAGCAACATATTTCAATATTGTAAAACATGGTAGATTAACTCCACATAAATGATAGGGGTGGAAATCACCAAATCCTCTACAATACAATAATATCCCTATAATCAAGTCACAATATGGTATTACTGCAATGTTAAACGAGATGCACTATGCAGAGAACAGAGGTATCCTGTGTTGGTATATATTAGCTTATTGCAAGTGCAAATTTTGTCCTCAATTTGTGAAATGCCCACGATAACATTGGGTCGGGGCGGGTGGTGTATCTGAACGTTTGTATCGCAGTTTCGGCCTTTGTTTTAAAATTGTGAAACCCAGAGTGAAAACTACCACGTTTAAAAAAGTTTCTATTCTTAATAGAGCCACTTAAGACATCTGAAAGAGGGCCATCATGTTTAAACCACTCAAACTACCAACCCACAGGTTGAAACAACAGCTGTCACCAGAGGACACCACAGGACTGTGTACCAATTCAGCCTCTATTTGTTACAGGACTGAATCTGATTCACTTCCTATATCCGATCCAGCAAATCCTGCTGATATCGCCCCAATCTCTGTAACCTGAAGCTGTCAGATTTAAAGTTTCATGCAGTCTCAACTTGGAAAAAAAAAATAGATCAGAAAAAATAAGAAGAAGATCCACTTTGATCACTACAACCGTTTTTCAGAAAGGTCAGTTTAGGACAACACTGAGCACTAAAATGTACTGATCACAACATAGTAAGGCTGAAATCTCGGACTGACAGGTCTCTACTGCCGTTTAAGATGCCTCGGTCTTTACACACTGTGTACCAAAAACAACTGGCATGACTAGCCGTGAACAGGTCAGCACTCCAGATTACCATGTAGTGTTCAGAACAATATGGGTAAAAATCAAGTCAGCTAAAGGTGGAAAGAAACACTATCAGTAAGCAGAGTAATAAATGTAGTTGTTAACGTTGAGCTAAGCAGCTACGGTGAACCTCAACACTCTAATTCACATCTATGTGAAGCTAATTAGCTATTATCAGAATCCTTAAGAGTTATCTTTAATGTAGGACATGACAACGTTAGTCACGACCACTGTGTCATGTTTGGTTAGCTAGCTGGCTAGCTGGGTGGGTGTGCAGCTGTGAAGCACTTGCTCCTGTCACGGACTGCTGAATCTGCTAGCCTGCTAGCTGTCACCTTACACCAGATGACCAGACACAAAGCCACTTTTCAGAGAGGTGCTAGAAAGACTTTACTCGAGTTGACATGGAGTATTTATGTCGTCAGCACCGTTTGCAAAGTATACAGACGTCCCTGGCTCATAAAATGACAGGGCTGGCTAGCTAGCGCTGTATCTCTCCCTCTGAATCTTCCCCACGTAGCTAACACTGTTAGCGTCAGCCCGGCGCTGTGCTGCGTTAGGCGGTACGGTGGATCCAGGGATTGTATCTTACCAGGCAACAACACTTCCAGCTCGCAGCATGTTGGTATGAAGATTTAAGGGTGTAGATTGAGATTCACAGGATCTTATTTCAAAACAAACTATAATTCATCTTTCCAGATGGGGGCCATTAGATAGCCTGCTTGCTAACAAGGGCATCGCAAGCACTCTAATGCCAGTGTCAAACGAGCAAGGGAACAAAAAAAGTCTTTCCTGGTCACAAGTGCGCTTATCAAAATAAAAGTCCCTCTGCTGAACTCTGTTAAAATATGTAAAATAAAAGGCGCGGCACTGTTGGTCTGGAAGGAGTGTTCAGTCAGTCAGTTCTCATCCAAATGTCTCCGACAGATCACCTGAATACAGTATGCTTATTGAATCATTATTATTTTGTGGAAATGCTATTATGCTAGGGGTAAAAATAATAATTAAATAATTACTTGTCCTAGTGCTATTCCATTAACATTTTACAGTGTAGAATTGGATGATGTAAAACAGACACCGAAATATATTTGTATATGTTTTCTTTTGTATATCAAGTCATTTTTGATTGATAAACTATAATTAGATGATTAAATGACCAGTTCGTAAAATGGTGCAACCTGACAATTTTAAATTACAACAACAGGGGGCAACATATCACCAGAAAATACACAGTCCCTCTTCCCTCTTCCCATCTCCCTCTTCCCTCCTCCCTCCTTCTTCTGCACTCCTTACAACTCTAGCAGAAACGAGAGTTCAGAATCAAAGTTCATCTTATGACTTGCTTACCGGAAGCAGAAGCTTTAATATAATAGACATGAGACAGGAGTCTTGTATGGGTGGAATTAACTGCGCTGGGAGCTGCAAAGATGGCTGTAGTTATTTCTTCACAGTTTGTTTACAATTATAATTGAATTTATACTTTAATTGTTGTAGAAATCACATTGCTCATTAAAAGAGTCATCTACTCTATATACCGTCATTTCTTGCTACAAGAGATGTTTTGCAAGCTGACATTTTACGCCTGTCTATACATGGATTTGAATCTATGAAGTTGGAAAGGACCAGCATCATATTACAATCGTATTATATACATAATACATTCACATTTTTTAAAATATTGATTTCAAACCATTGAACGGTGTATGCATTCACTCTAAAATCTGTTCATCTAAATATGATTTTATTCTCTAGTCTAGTTTCAGTCTCCCGTGAGTCGAACTCCCCTGTGTGTTTGGTGGTGATGATGCCAGTGTGAGCAGTCAGACTCTATTCAATCTCTTTGCCCTGAGGCCTTCTGTCCTCCACCCTAATGAGCTTCAGCAACCTGCTGACATCTAAAAGCTACAGGCTGACACAGACAAATAGTGTTGCTCTGTATACTTCACAGTGAAGTTCATGGTACTGCTTTATTGCAGTGTTGCGTGTTGTCTCTTTGTGCTAACAAAAACGGGTTGTTGGATATTATGTGTGCAGCAAAAAGCACTTGTCCTTAAAATGCATGATGTATCACAATCAACCATGACACATCCGTAAAGCACAAAACATCAAAAACAGCAATTAGTAAATCATGTTTGATTTGTTTCAGATTGAAAACAGCACTTAATCATTCCAAATTTAATGTCTGCAACACATTTTGAAGCAGTTTTGGTGCAGGAGCATGGTTGTGTTTCCTTACATTCTCCTTTAACAACATGTAATAATCTGTGGGGACTAAAGACTCCAATTCATCTGGTTTAAAAGGTGGAATTTTTACCAGGTTTCTGTTATACCAGTCTTCAGCTGTGTACAAGATTTGCATGTTGTGTGGTGCTATTTATCACAGAAGCATATTCGTTTTTAAAACTGTGCCACCTGAGGGTTTAAAGCTCA